>JAPKLW010002776.1:315-66087 GCA_026898455.1 Plectranthus barbatus | reverse complement strand
GAGATTAGAGACCTCATGATGCAAAGACAAAGACCGCGAATGCCTATCCGAAACGTGTATGAGGAAATGTTTCAATGTAGTAACCAATGGCCGGAGGAGGAAAGAGCTTCTCAAACGGTAGATATTGTAAAGGAATCTCATGATGATGATTTGTGGAGGAGACAATTAGAGCTCATGCAAGAAGAACTTAAAGTGTTGAAAAGATGAAGGAAAGAGCATGAGGAAAGACAAGAAATAGAGGTGAAGAAAGAAGATGAACCGGCAAGCCAAAGAGAAGTAAGACTTCAAGTTGATGAGGTAAATGCAGATATCAAAGAGCCGGCATAAATTTTTGAAAGTATGGAGAAGGATGAGAGTGCGAATATAGATATGAAACCCAAGGAAACATTAGGAGATGGCAAAGAAAACGAGGAAACCGGAGAAATCATTAGTGAAGAGATAATGGGTGTTCATCAAGAAGAGCTCAAGAAGGAAGGCACCGAGGAGACGGTGAAGAACACAGAAGGAGGTAGAATAAAGGAGCTTTCACTTGAAGAGTTTCCAACAATACCGGCATTGGAACATTTCATAGAAGAGGAAAAGCCGATAATAAGCAAGGAGAATGAGGATAGGTTGAAGCGGAGAATGTCAACTTGGGAAGTAGGCAAGGTTGAGGAGAGAATGGTGAGTGCATTGGATGAATGGATCAATGAATTTCTTGAAGTCGGGATTAGTTTGGAGAATGTCTTAAGGATCACTTCAAAGAAGAAGCACTCATTCATGCAATTCGAGTTCAATAAGATAATCAATCCTCCTTGGAGAGATGTTAGGGGGGAAAGAAAAATTGCCTTGGACAAGTTGCTTCCAAGTAAATGCCGATTAAGGAAGAAAGGTGTATTAAAAACCCACACGATTTTTGATAATGGGTGATGTGGTTAGGTCGTCTAGCTACCGACGTTAAGGAAGCGCTTGTTGGGAGGCAACCCAACCAATTTTATTGCTTTTGTTTAATTGCTTCTAGTTGCTTTGATTTTGAATAAATGTCTAGTTTGTTTGTTTTTGTGTTTGTAGGAGGAGCAACAAGATCGAGAGGAGTGACGATGCACCGTCCACCGTTTTTTGCAAACTTAGTCTCACTTGACTAAGTTTGGGGGGATGTGACGGTAGCCGGTGCCTCGGTTTATTCTTCTCCATCTCCTATCCTTTATCTTGCATTTAGTTTAGTTGTTGGATATTGTCCCTTTATTGGATTTGATTCGATTGGGTTGTACCTATATTGATATTCTACCTTGGATGGATGTTTGGATTATGCTCATCTTGATGATTTGTATGGATATTCTCATGAGTTTGAGTTTGTTGAATGGATTTGTTTATTGAACATTGCTTTTGATGGTATGTTTGGTGGAGCTAGTGGAAAAATGAATTATTTGTATAGATTTTGGATAGTGGAATGACGGTAGAAATAGGTTTTGGAAGTGAATATGGTTGAGGATTGTTTGATTGTGATGGTAGATGGAATTATTAATGAGTTAGCATGATTGAATACTTCCTATTATGCATGGTTTGTGGTTTGGATTATTGGTTTGGTTTGAATGGTGGAACTAGTGGATATTGTCTAATCATTGTTGATATTTGGTTTGTGGATAGTCGGTGGAAATGAGAATTTAATCGGCTAGTTTATGCTCAATTGTTTGGTGGTGTGTGTGTTGCTTTGTAGTAGGTGCAAATAAGGACTGGAGAGCGGTGATCGTGCCTACTGATGGGTAACGTTTTCTATCGTCCTTCATACCATTTAGTTTTGTTACATTTGTGTTTTGGGATGTAGATTGTTGTTAGGATGTTGTGTGCTTGTGTGTGTGTGTGATGAACTCGAACTAGACTTGAGATTTAATCATGATTTACTTAGTGGAGTTTGATGTCTACCTCAACTTATGATAGGGCGGAATCTAGTTTTTGAAGCATGTTTAAGTTTAACTTTTGAATTGCCGAGTTTTGTATGTGGTTAATGCATAGGACTTGACAAAAAGCTGCGAGGTTTGAGCCATGATATTGTCATATCTATATTGTTTGTGAGTGGCAAGGTTGAGAGCTTGAGATCTAGAACTTGCATTCGTTCTCTATCTATTGGCATGAGTGTGTAACTAGAAAATGATCTTAGGCCATCGTTTCTTAGTCCTTTCTTTCACACCGGGAGTATAAGGTGTTGTTGGCATTATTTTGCCTTTTGTATCTTTGACCCCCGTGATTGAGCTTTATTGGTGAATCTTCTTTAATATAATTAGAATCAAGTTTGGGGGGAAAGAGTGTATGAGGGTGAATACGGTGATGAGAGTTGGGTTGGGAATTGATTGAATGTGTATTGATGGGAAATGTTGAGGCATGAAAGATATGAAATAAGGGATTGTTGTTGATCTTAGAAAAATGAGCACCTACAAAATTTTGGTGCAAGTGTTTGGGAAAAGAGGCACCGACAAAAATGAAAGAATGATGGTGCATTTGAAAAATGATGAAAAAGAAAAGAAAAGAGAGAAGAAAGAAAATAAAAAAATGTGTGTTGTGAAATGAAAAGCCTCGGGGTTTGTAGTGGTTCGAAAAGAACAAGTTTGGGGGTTTTGGGAATTGAGAAGTTTAGTCACTTTGGCCCAAAACCACCCACCTTTTAGTTAGCCACGTTACAACCCATGAAAAGACCTTTTTGATTCTAGAAACTAACTCGTTGTAGTATAGTGGTGAGAATGGATGCAAGCCTATGGAAATCAAGCTCGATATCTTGTGATTGTGTGAATCTCATCGTCCCTAAACACGTGAGGGAGTGCTTTTGTTTCTTGTATCCATTTTTGATGAGTGGTTCATGTCCTTAGCATTAACCTTGTCACAAAGTTAGGTGATAATCTCGTTTTACTTGAACATGCTAAGATGATCTTGATGAGCTATGAGGTATTGCACGAGGTAGATTAACGACTTTACTTTGTTTTGATTGAGGACAATCAAAGGTTCAAGTTTGGGGGATTATGATATGTGCATAAAATGACCTATTTTTCAATGTGTGAACTTGCATGTTTGTGTCCATTTTACTCCCATATCATATGTTTTTGTTGTTCTTTGGTTGTGTTTTCGTGTTTTTGTGTTTGGAATGGTGTAGGATGTGTTTTGAGCATAAAACAACACTTTTGGATGAGTTTTGGATGGAAATTGCCCGAGCTAGGAGTCAAAGGGAAGCAGGATCGACCGAGCGGTGCAGAAAGGGTTCTGGAGCAGTTCAGAGACTTCGCTCGGTCGAGCCAAACTTGGCTCGGTCGAGCCAAGCCATTCAGAGAGGTGGCTCGGTCGAGCCACCCTTGGCTCGGCCGAGCCAAAGCGCATATTTGGCGGTTTTCAGTTCTGGGCTCGCCCGGGCGAGCCAACCTTGGCTCGGGCGATCCGAGGCCCTGTTTACTCATTATAAAAGGGGGAAAAAGCGTTATTTTGATAACTTTTGAATAATTTTAGATAACTTCTACCTAAATTCTCTCTACGATTCCCATTTCCATCCCTTCCAAACTTCCACCAAGGGTATCTAAGAGCTTAATTCACCAATCCTTGGAAGAGAATTGAAGATTCAAGGTGGTAGATCAAGGCATACAAATCCAATTGGGGAAGATTCCAATCTCTACTTTTCAAATTGTAATGGATGTATTTGATTTCAACTTTGTGTTTGTACAATTGAAAGGTATGATGTTCTAATTCATTTTGGATGTTGATTTGAGTAAGGATGCATGATCATTTGGTTTGAGAATTGTTTGTTTACTTTCCTTTGAGAGCTTGAATTGCACTAGAACTTGTTCCTTACCTCCTAGGTATAGGTAAGAGCCAGCTTAGGAGGTAGTTGATGTGAACGCTGCAGCCAATACGCGGGCGAAATCGTCGTGAATAGTGTAGATTCATACGATTTTAGTTCCAATCCATGTGCGGTGCTAGGTCGTAGGGCAATAATTGACGAACTATTTGGAGTGGTCTAGGGCTTAATAACGTGATGGTTTGCAAGTCTTAGATCATCAACCGTTAGCTCGCCGTGATAAGGGGTTAACGAGTGTAGGGTCGATTGCTCAATCTCCTAGGAATTAAAATGTGTTTACATCAATGATTAACCTAATTTGATTGCATCTACACTCATCTCAACATCCTATCTTCCTAATTTGAGTATTTGATTGTCTTGGTTTACCGATTGGGGAAAGTATTGATCAATTGATGATTGTTGGTTTAATTCAATGTTTGTCATATATTTATAGCATAGGTTTAAATTGAATGCTTAGATTGATAGAAACTACTCAACGATTGTATCATGCCTAGCTATAAGACTTTGCCATAGTATCTCGGTATTCTAGCGGGCGAAGCGGGGAAGGACCTGGATTTGACAAATATTATTCTTGTGTAGTTAGAGGTTTAATTTGATTGAACTTTTAGCCGCATCAGGGGACCAGGATAAGAAGAAATCGACCTTAGGTTATGTGTTTACCCTCGGAGGTGGAGCTGTATCTTGGAGGAGCTCAAAGCAGAAATGCATTGCTGACTCCACCATGGAGGCGGAATATGTCGCCGCCTCCGACGCCTCGAAAGAGGGGGTGTGGCTCCGGAACTACCTTTTAGAGTTGGACGTGATCCCGAGTTTGCCGAGGAGCATCACAATTTATTGTGATAACTCTGGTGCGGTGGCAAACTTAAAGGAACCGCGGTCTCACAGGGCAAGCAAACACTTAGAGAGAAAGTACCATATCATACGAGAAATCGTATCGAGGGGCGATGTGCTGATTAAGAAGATTGACACTGCTGACAATCTTGCTGATCCGTTTACAAAGAGCTTGCCGCAGAAAGTTTACGAAAGACATATTCGTGAGCTGGGTCTTAGGTGGATGCCGACCACTGATAGTGGTTAAAGACAGCAGACTAGATAGACGGACTGTATACTCTGTAATAGCTTAGTCATGCTTTGAGTATAAGTGGGAGATTGATGGGTTTTGTATACTGAAAGCATTTATTACAATGTGTATACAACGGTTTATTTCTCCTATCTATTAACAATCGTACGTATATGAACATTGGTATCCTCTTGTCTCACCGATAGGGACGATCATACGGCGTGTTGTAGATCGCAGAAGACAGTATGATCACTTGACCTAGTGAGACATAAACATGATCACAGCCGAGACAGCGTATGAGGATACGTCTGTCCGGATGGCTGCGGCATTGTCGGAATAAGTAGTCTGTCTTGGTTACTTGACATGCTGGTACGCAGAGGTGGCTTATTGATGGACCGCGGTGAGATATATTCGTTTGTCTGACATCAGCGAATAAAAGATCTCGTTATACTGATTGAGTCCAAACCCTAACGAAGGTTCAGGGGTTTGCACGGGTTGACTGTTGCTTTGACTTTCCATGGTGGAGAGCCAACGCAGCGCGCTCCTATATCCGCATCTTGGGTAACAGCAGTTCGTGTAGTACCGCCTGAGACTGAACTTAGGTTACCATATCCGAGTAATAGGATGGGGACATTCCCTGAGGAGCTCAATAACATTCATCGTGCCAAAGTCCAGCAGGCTGATTAAGTTCCGGCACGAGTGATAAGCTTTGAGTGGTACTACTCAGGAATAATAAGATATTAATTAATTGTAGTTAGAGCTTGTTAGAGGCTCCGATTAATTAATGGATGTCCGGTAACCTTAAATATGGGGATTCTGAATTAATGCAACCCGTTCTCATAACGTGGTAATAAAGGGGTAGGTCAGTATTAATTCTGTGGTGAAAAAGAATTAATATTAATTAATTAATTGTGTCCTGGGTTGTGGACATGGGAATTAATTAATTTATAGGCCCACTTTATTATTTGCATTAGGTCCCAGGTCTGGCCCAACAAGTGTGCTGAATTGAGCCCAAAATGGCCCGTTAGGGTTTCCAACCCTAGGTCTATAAATAGACAGCTCTCTCTCATAAGTTGTAACTGAGTTGAAAAACCCTAAACCTAAGAGAGAGAGTGGGCGCCGTTTTTGAAGGGAGAAGGAGGAGAATTTCGATTTTGGTCCTGCTCAAGCCACAAATCTACGGAGTCCTCACCAGTAGTAGATCCGACCAGCACCGGGATACAGATCTGAAGACCTGATCTGGAGAACAAATTTCTCTTCTCTTCTCTTTCTATTTTTCGAATTTAATCAAGAAATTATGGTTCTAATTTCTGTTTCCGCAGATTAAATCGAATTGCGTGGTTGAATTGGTTCTTGGAATTCAAACGCAAAAGATCGGTACAGACACTACGGAATTACGGTAATCTCTCAATCCACAATCTTGTATTAAATTCATAGGAGCATGCTAGGGTTTTGAGAATAATTAATTATGAGCAATATCCATAGATCGATCCGGTTTAGTTTGGTTTTTGTGATTCGGTTCACGTTAAAACCCTACATAGAGAAGGGTGGTGAATGGTTTTGAAGTGTAGGATTATTGGAAGGTAATGGACGACAAGAAGAATATGGCACATAAGGAAACAGACGACCCCTATAAATAGTTAGAAGAAGATCAGTAACATTGGAAATTGATGGTTGAGATCGTGCTTGAAGAGTCGTATCCACTCCTGGGAAATTGGCGACAGTTTGATTGCCCTATACCTACAACTAGAGTCGTGGCTTTCTTTCTTGAGTCCCGAACATGCTGACTTGTGTTGGTCCCGAAATCAGAGTGCTAAACTGTGCAGCGAAAGGTTTATCTATGCAGCGAAAGTAATAAAAGACAGTTGCACTGGTTCGAATAAACAGAGTATAGACAGTTTAGTGTGTAGAAGACTTAAGCTTAGGTCTGTTCTGGTTAAGTCAATTTCACATCATATACTCTTTAATACTTGGACAAGAATTGAAGGTTTCAAAAGTCAGTTTGTGAAACAGAAAAATAGAGCAGGCATAAAAGTAAAGCAGTAAACAACACACAAGATTTATAGTGGTTCGGATCTCAAATCCTACATCCACTCTTCAGACCCAAGGTCTGGATAATTCACTAAGTATATACAAGCCTCCTTACGATCTATACATAGCCCATCAGTTCCTCCATCCTTCGGTCAGCTGTGGCACTCGCCTAGAAACTCCTTGCGGACTTAGTCATCAGGTTGAAGTGAGGACGACACCCCGCATCCTTCTTCCCGGTGGTTGGATGTTTACTGTTCTTCCCAGAACTTAGGTGGTTGGCATACGCCCCTGAGAATCAGTATCCCAGACTAGGAAACTGACTACTATGAATATATCACAGAAAGATATATTCACCGAAGAAGAGCTTCAGCTTGAAAGCTTCAGCCTCGTACTAGGAGAAGTTAGCACGGAGTATAACTTGAGTCGAGGACTCAAGTCTCGTGTAAAGAAACACGAAAACTCAAAGAGTTTAGTAGAGAGATGGCTTAGCAGAATGCCCTTTGTCGTGTGAAGTCTTTTTGAACTTCGTTCAAACTTCGTTATTGTTTAAGGTAGAAGGGCAAACCTTTTTATAGAAGATATCCTCTCAGCATTTTGAATTTCTGCCTATTAGACACATAAATCCAGACGTTAGACTCATGGAAGATATTGTCCAATCGTAGCCCATGCCTTAAGTCTGTTTTCTGCTCTGCTCTACTGCGTCAGTGTACCATACACTAACTTTATGTCAGACTAAGTTCTCAGTTTGAGGGATCTAAGTTTGGATAACCTCGTACTGACTTCCACTTGGGCATGTAAATGCCTAAATCTGACTGAGCTTCGATATCTTTTGAATAGCTCGAGCTTTAAAGGTAGAGGCTCTTATACTAACTTTGCAAGGTCAGTACAACTTAGCCCTCATACTGACTTCCCATGGTCAGTATGGTAAATCCTCATACTTACTATCCACAGTCAGTATGGAAAATGCCCTCATATTGATTTCTCCTAATTAATATGGAAAACCCTCATACTGACTTCTTTAGTCTGTATGGGGAAGCCCTCATACTGACTTCTCATGGTCAGTATGGAGAACCTTATACTGAGTGCTCCAACTCAGTTCCAGTTAAGGTTGTACTTGGTGAAAACCAAGTTTTAGGCGTGCATGTAGTCAGTTCTCGAGCATTCTCCTTTCCTCGGTCTTCAGCCTAAGTTCTATTACAACTCGGTCGATCCTATACAAGGATTACAGTTTAGAACTCTAGACTCTTGAAAACTGACTAAAGTAGGTTTTTACATATCAAAACATTTAAGACCAGAGGGAACCTGAACATTGGTTTCTAACAATTTCCCCCTTTTCGATATTGTCAAAACCACTTGTAAAGACAGAGAGAAAGGAAGCGTAGCATATTGAGTTTACAACGACACTACTCAATATACGAGTCCTTAATTCTGTTATAAGGAAGAAACCTTCCCCCTGAATTGGAAATAGTTTGTTAAATCAAAATTTTCATAAGGGAACCATTATAAAAAACCAGAAGCAAAACCAGAAGCGAGAAAACCAGTCAACATGGCATCCATAGTTTTTAAAATAAAATCAGTAGGGACAAAAAAAAGTATATCTTCATGGGTGCAGAGGATTGGAAGAGGATGGTCCAGAGAGTTTGGCCATGATTTGTGCAAGAATATCATTTTGCTCTTGCCTTCTTTTCTCTTCAGCTTCCTTGTCTTTCTGTCTTTCTTCTTTCCCCTTTGTGACAATGTCAAGAAGGGTCGAGACAATAGCTTTGATAGAAGGCAAATTCTCCTCAGACTCAGCATGCCTGTGTTCAAACCTCGCAGCAAGTGTGCTGAGTTGATCTTGGAAGTTAGTATTCATTTGATTCAGCATAGTGACCTCTGTCTTGAAAACTTAGGTGTGCTGGTCACGACTTCAAGAAGCCTGGTTCTCTCTTCCTCCAACCTTGCTAACTCAGCAGCATCTCTAATCCTTTCTTCCTCAGCAAGCCGACAAATTTCATCTTCTTCTTCCTTGCGTTTTTGCTCTACTTCTTGAATCAAGCGAGCTTCTTCTTCGGCTCTGCACTGAAGTTCTTCTTCCTGTAGCCTCCTCTATTCATCTTGCTAGCGTTTCACTTCCATTTTCTCTCTCACCTTATTTACATGTGGCATATGCAGATTCATCACCGCTTGTTAGGCAATAAATGCATCGTATTGGATACAATAATCCGTTGGTTTTGATATCCCGCCTTTTGAACTTCCAATCTGACAGAGAGTCAATTACTAAACTGAGAGTTGAAACTCAGTTTAATTCTGCATCCGTCCTTCAGAGATCTTCGAAGTGCGAAAAATCAGAACTTGGTTTTCTTTAGAAAGTTAGTTCAAAACGTAGTGAGAGTAAGTTTCAACTTCTTTGGATGCCTTAGATAATGACTTCTTCTATTCTTAGTTGTGTGACGAGCTTCATACTGATTTGCGTTGACACCACGTGAAGGAGTATTCTTCAAAGATAAGTATGAAGGCTTCATGCTAAGTGACACACCTAGTTTAGAAAATTGAGAGTTGGAACTCAGTTTTAATCTGCATCCAATCTGCTTTAATTTCAAAAACTGAGAGCTCAGACTCAGTTTTATTCAGCATATCTCTTCTTTACTTCATACTTTTGAGTCATTCTCCAAAACTGAGAAGTGGTTCTCTTTACATTCTCAATTTTGAAAGGAGATTGCTTTCACCGGTCATATGAGCTGAACATCCACTGTCCAAAATCCATGCTCTTTTATTCTTTTTGAGTTGACCTTAGCGACCTTGTACCTGCAAAACATATAAGGTTAGACCAAACGTACCCGTGTTTCTGCGGGTCCTGCAGGGTTAGTCTTATGGATCCAACCTTTGGGAATCCATACTTGCTTCACCTTATATCTAGGTGTCACAACTTCGTCTCCCTTTTCCTTCCTTTTTAGGTAATTGATGCAGTTTCTATGCATGTTTGAAGGAAAAAAGTGAGTATGTGAAACCTTGCAAAAACTAAGTTTCTTGAAATTGGGTTTCTAGGAACTGACTTTCTTGATACTGAGTCTTGGTTGGGTTCTCAGAAACTTGATCCGGAGTGTACAGTCTTCCTAGTCCAAAAGGTAGAGAAATGGTTGGACTCAGACCTCGTATAGGTGTTCTTCCTCTACGGATAAGTTCTCCTCTCATACGAATAATGAGTTCGGAACCTCGAATTTTTAGAATCTAGAAATGAAACTGACTTTCTATAATGTTCAGTTTTAGCTGTTGAAAGGGGTTTCCTTGCATTAGGAACATTCTGCTAGACCCACTTCCTAGGCATAATGGGCTTCATCTCAGGTTTGTTTGACTTATAAGTCAAAGCGTTTCTAAGCTTGGGTTTCGAAGTCAGTTTTGAAACTGACAGTCCCCTTCTGTCCTGATTAGCCACTAAGAAGTCTTTGTCCATACTGACTACTCCTTTACTTAACAGCTTAACTTCTAAACTAGAATTCTTCCTAAAGTTATAGTTTGAGATATTCATAATTTCAGAAGTAGATGCATGATTGCTCAAGTTATTTTCTGTAAAGCCTAGACCTGACTTATAGAAAGAATTTCTTTGTAAACTTAGAGCTTTTGAGACTTTGCTAGTGTTGTAATAAAGTGAACAAATAAGTTTTTTATCACTAGCAATTTTCAATTTTTGAGATGTGCATTCTTCAAAAAGAAATTTAAAAAAGTCAAGTAAAGTAGAATGCTCTTCTCTAAGTTTGGCTAGGTCTTCACTTACTGACTTTGATCCTTGGATCTCCTCAGTTAGTTTCAGTGAAGCATTTTCACAGGCTAAGACATTTTTCAACTCATAAAATTTTGCAAATTCTCTATTTAAAGCTTCAAGGGTAACATCCTCAGAATCTGAGCAATAGGATTCAAAGTTGTCTTTTATGCATGCTATAGGAATTGAAACTGAGTTAGGAATGTGTACCGGAGTAGTAGACTCTGTTTTAGTTTCTTTCTCTTCTGCAAGTTTTGCCATCAGCACCAGAAATGCTTCCTCCACGGCCTCATCGTCTGATGTGTAGTAGCTATCAGGGTTGTCTGAGATGTCTGGCATCTCAGTTTTGGAAAGCATGGCCTTTGCAATTGCTCTGGAAGCTTTCTTCTGGACCACCCTCTTCAAGCACTCCCTTTCCCCTTGGAATCCAGTGGGCACTCATACTTGAGGTGGTCTGGAGAGTGTTGGATTTGAGATCTGTGATACACGACAGAAAACACTACAAGAAATAAAGTCTAGTACATCAAGTTTTTACTAGTAGAATTGCAAGTACTGCTAGTACGAGAACAAAATGAAAATAACAATATTAAAGAAATAATATGAAACAAAAGAAACAAATCAGCCAAGTTGAGGAAGCCCTCTTCCCGCAAGATGAATTTGCCAACTTAGTGCTTGTTAATCGGCGATCATCTCCAAAGGTAAAACTGTTGGGATTATATACTGAAAGCGTATATGATTAAGTGTTTTGTACACTGGTCTTCATATATGTTGCTGCAACAATGCTCGCTAACTGATTAAACAAACATACAACGAACCATAATATCCTATTATCTCGCCGATAAGGATGACCATATGGTGTGTAGGAGATCACAGAGGATCATATGAGTCGTTTGACCTAGCGAGATATAAACAGTATCACAGCTGAGACGGTCCCTGGATAGGCTGTCGGTCTAAGCTGCGGCACATCGGTTCATAAGTGGGCTTATCCTAGCTACTTGATGTGTCGGTACATGGTTATGTATTGATGGGATCAACAGTGGGATGTGCCATTCTCATTGACATATGAATGAGCCAATCCCTAACATACTTCCTATGATCTTAAACCTAACTGAAGGATAAGGGGCACACACAGATTGACCGCACTTTGATTTACCATGGTGGCGAGTCTTACATGTACTCTTATACCCGTATTTTGGATGTTGGCAATTTGTGTGTGGCCTGCTTAGTTTGGACGTTTAGGTAAGCATATCCGTTTCAGGATGGTGACATTCCCTGAGGAGCTCACAAGGTTCATTATACTAAACCCTGCAGGTTGAATTATTTAATTTAGGCATAAGTGAAAAGGAGTGAGTGGTATTACTCAGGAAATAAGAGATTAATTAATTGTGGCTGATTGTCATAAGCCAAATTAATTAATGAATGTCTAAAACCTTAAATATGTGGATCATGTTAGTTTGGTGCAACCCGTTCCTAATAACGTGGTAATAAAGGGGCGAGTCAGCATTGTTACCATGGTGAAGGTTAAAACAGTGTTTTATTAATTAATTATGTTCTGGGTTGAACAAGGAAGGATTAATTAATAAAGAGGGCCCACTTTATTATTTGCATCTGGTCCCTGGTCTGGCCCATGAACTGCTCAAGCCCATTAGGGTTAGGGTTTCTTAAAACCCTAACACTATATAAAGGCCTTCTCTCTATCAGATCACCAAGGGTTTTTCAGTATATTGAAAATTGAGAGAGAGTGGCGGCGACTATCCAGAGGGAGAAACTTGATCGATTTCTCCAGATCTCGAATTCAACTTGGTAGATAATCCTCACCAGATTTCCAAGGAGCAAGGGAACAGATCAGAAGATCAGATCTGTAGGAACAACTGTTCATCGCCGGTGTTCAGATTCAGATCCAGATCTATTTCATCGTTTTTGGCTCCGATCTAGATCTGTAGATCAAACGGTGAAATCAGGTATTCTCTAAATCCATCCTCTGCAATTAATTTTGTAGGAGCATGCATAGGTTTGCATGATTTGTTTAATTGAAATTTATTCCTGGAATCCTAAGAACGATCCTTGGCAAGAAATTCAATAATGTCAACTCGTGTTGTTCATCGTAGACTCAAACCCTACAATTGGTATCAAAGCCAGGTTCATGTTCTTAGGCTCTATTTTGGATAAATTGAAATTAAATGAATATGTATGTTCATGGACGGATTTAAATTGTCGTGGATTTTTTCGTTCTCGTGGCCTTCTCGTTTTTTGGATCTGTTTTTCACCACGAGAAAATCCGTGGTTAGATTTGATAGGAAATCATGTAATATATCTATATCTATTTTTTGCATTTTCATTATTATTCAAATCTGTAAAATCTGAGATCCGGAAGAATGAAGACACGAAGAACACAGTCAAGAACTCATGACAGTTTCAGCATTGGTCCAGATTCAGCCCTAGCCATGGCAGGACTCGCCGGCGGCTGCGCCACCAGCGGCGACGGCAGGCGGCGGCGCTGCAGGCTGCAACGGCCGTGGGTGGCGGTGGCGCGGCAGAACTTGGTTCTGCAGTGTGGCTGGGCCACGCCCAGTTTACTCCTGCTGCTGCTCGCATTTCCGGCGAGCATGGTGGTCCTGAGCCGGCGAACTCCCAGATCCAGCCAGGGCGACGGGCAAGCGGCGGTCGTCGTGCGCTGGACAAGGTAGGCTGCGCGCCTTCTTCACGCGGTGCAGGCGGGTGGCGGCGGCAGGGAGTCTTCCCTGCGGCTGGGCCGCGCTCATCCCTCTCTGTCCCCGTCGCGTTTTGATGCAGGACCAGCGATGGTCGGGGGTGAGACAGACGGCGATGGTGGTGTTCGCGCAAGGTGGTGGTAGCCGGCGAAGCAGCAGGCCCCGCGCGGCAGTTCTATGGTTGCGCGTCTGCTTCCTCTTGCGCATGTGATCGACGATGGCGTCTGTTGCAGCTGCTCTGACCGGCGACGGCGACTGGAGGTGACTGGGGTGCGGGCGACGACTGCTGCGGGTTTCGGCCGCAGGTGGTGGCCGGAGAAGCGGCGCCGGAAAGGCGGCTGGCGGCTGCTTGCTGTAGGGGTGGTGGCTAGGGTTTGCTGAAACCCTAGGGTTTGGCTGCCCGGGCAGGAAATCGGGCTTCTCAGCCCGGAGGCGGCCCGCAAATCTGAAAATTAGGGTTTGGTTGCAGTTTGGGCCAGAAACCCTAATTTGAAGCCCAGTTGCTGTTAAATCAGTTCAAATCAGATTTCAAGTCCAACGGAGGCCCAGTTTGAAGATCTGTATTGAAATTAAATCTTGTAATAGTTAGATTTAATTTATTTCAGCTGTAATCGCATCTGAGGGGCCACGAGAAATTTTATTTGTTTATTTAATTATTTCTCGTACTGATGTGATTTATTATTTGCGCACTAGTAAATAATAGGAAGCATGATTATTTGCTTTAATTATTTACTGTTATAAGCATGTTGCAATTTAATTTTTGAGCATGTCTTATGTGATTTATTTTATGTTTTAAATTGTATCTATAAATTCCGGGATCATATTAGTTTATGATGGAATTTTGGGTGTGACATAATTTATGGGAACATAAAATAATGTGTGCGCATGAAATCTTTAGAATTAAAAATACTAAGCTGGATTTTGGTTCTTCTCTAACCAAGATCATTAGACCTCCACAAATACGACCTCTCATTAGAAGTAAGGCATTTCGAAGCGTAAATGTTTGCTGAAGCAGCTTGCGTTAGAAATAAATTATCAGTTCTAGTGCGATGAGGTTTCTAAATAAAACATTTAGTTTAAGATGAGAAGTGGGAGCCTCTAAGCAAACGTCTGCTGAAGCGGCTTGCATTGAGACAACTTTCACTGGTCTCTAAGATTAAACTATGAGATAACGAAGGATGTGAGGGGCATGCGGTATGGGTCGAGTACGTATGCTAAATCGCTCTAAACATCCGGAGTTAGGATTGTGGTTAAACTGGCTTAGATGTTGCCTGGAGTATAACTCATGAATGATGTCCCTGCTCCGGATAGGTGAACATGGTCTTAAGATCTCCAATATTAATTTCTTTTGCTTAAGATACCTGGCATGTTAAGAAATTAAAGGACCTACTTTGGTCTGGTTGAGCGTTTGCCGTAAACGTCTACTCAGTAGCTTGCGGTAGATTAGCTTGGGCAATTGGAGGAAGCAAATTGCATTGTTTCATCTAAAGGTTCTATGCATATTTGTTTCAATTGTTCGTAGTATGTGTTTACTTTAATTCGCTTATTTGTTTCTAGATATGTCTATTATTACATCGCTCATCAATACAATCGTTCACAATTCCTTGACTGGTCCGAATTTTCCTGGATGGAAAAGTGACATTGTCAAAGCTCTTGGATTCATTTGGACATTTGTTGGTTCTGCAAACTCCCTGTCCGAGTTCGCCGACTGATACGTCTTCCGATGAGGAGCGTGCACAGTATCACATGTGGATGTGGTCGAATGGCATGGCCAGACAATATATCTTGGCTGGTATGTCAGATGCACTGCGTCCTCGTTACAGTGATGTATGGTTTGCGTGTGACATTATGCGACGTCTTGACGTAGCATATTGCGGACTCGATGGACATGCTAGATCCAGTCTTATCAAGCGTATTGTAAGACAGAAAATGGGTCAGAACTGTTCGGTACGTGAACACGTGGAATCACTCATCCAGCTCATAGATGAGTACACATTAATGGGTGGTCAAATTGACAATGATGTCAAAATTGACTTGATACTCAACACGTTACAGAAGTCATTTGATGACTTAAGAAATTCTGTTGAGAAAAACAAGAGTGAGTATACTGTTCACAGTCTGCTCAAGTATCTTGTATCAACAGAAGCTTCTTTAGTCTTTTCTGTGAGTCACTCTAATTTGCTTCCGAGTCGAAAGAGTGATGTCAAAGAAAAGAGGAATGAAGGAAGCAGTGGGAGTAGTCTTGCCTTATCAGTTCGTTCCAGATCTCTTGCTAAAAGTTCTTCTAAATCGCGTCATAACGACATGAAGAAGAAGAAGAACGGTAAAGGAGAGAACAAAGGAAAGAAAGATAACAAGAAGGACAAATGTTTTAAGTGTGGCAAGAAAGGTCACTGGAAAGTAAATTGTCAAAGTTTGATAACTAAGGGACAAGGTATGTCATCTTCTGCATTATTTGTTGAAATATGTTTAGTATCGGTTTTCTACTCCTTAGTGGGTAGTGGTAACTGAGGTCACTAATCGTGTTTGCTACACTTTGCAAGGAATCAAGCTTAAGGCTTGAAGATGGCGGGATTACCATCTCCAAGATTGATGCTGGAAGTTGCTACTTCAGCTGATGGAGATTTTACTTTGAGTTTATGTTAAAAACTCTGTTTTAATTCAAGTTTCTGAAGAGATGTTGTTTTGGTTTTGATAAACATATCTTTCATCTATTGTAATGGATTATCAGTTATTCGATAGAGTTTATCTATCATGAATGAATAACAATGTTTTCAATTATAGATGATTATCTCTTCATTACTTGATTACATAAACTGTCAGTGTTCTAAGGTATAACTTAAAGAACCGCTATAGAGATAGGTTACATCAGTCTAAGTAGTTTTAAGTAATTCATGGAATTATGGATCCAATCCAGGTATTCCTAAGAATGGTACTTTTGACAACTACTTAGAGGTATAAGATGGTAACCAGACCTTTTTAATAGGCGATTGTATCTCTATAGATTATTTCGTGTTTGCTCTGGTTTGCTGGTTTGAGTCTACTTCCGCAGTTGCCTTAACAGGCATTGATACTGTAATCATTTAAGATTTGGGTATGTTTATCTAGTTCACTACAAGTATTAGTCTCTTGCTTTAATCAAGAGCGCTCAAGACTAAGGTAGAGAATAAGTTAAACAAGACCGTAAAAACATTATGGTTCATTCATAATGGTGTATCTTAAGTGATGGGTTTTACAGTGTCTAGCAAAGCAAAGGGATTGCATCCCAGTTAACTACACCTATTATTCCTCGATTGGGATAGTGTAGGTAAAACGAAATAAGATTCTTTAAAAGTTTATAAGTTATACCAGTTTTGCCAAATTTTTGTTTTTGGGAAGAGCGCCAAAAGCAGTTGTATGTTTGCTTAATCTAATGTCTTCAAATACCCTAGCAGACCTTGACTCTGTCAAAAGGGCAATGATGGGTAATTTGGCTGTTAAGCTGATATAGGAATCTGATTGGTTGGAAGAAAGGTTTAAGCTAGTACTGCTTTGTGGGCTATTCCAGCTAAACGAAAAAGATGGTTGCTTTGTATATCCTAGATACAAGCAAGTTGTATGGGATGAAACCATGAATCCAAATGTGAGTTTGTTCTCTAATATTTTAGAGAAGACAATTCAAATCCATCAGGAAATACCCCGTGGCATATTGAGCATACCTTGGAAGGTATGGTACCAATTGCACGGTCACATGTGTAAGGTGGTAAACCACAAATTAATGCACCATTAACTGACAACGTAAAAGGAGCATCGTTGCAGTGGGAGGTTGCCTTAACAGGCTTAATAGTACTAGTTCGTGGAAACAGTCTCTAGACTTGTTCTCAGCTTAACGAACAACATCGTACTTATCCCTTAAAGCGCAACGAAGCCGTTAAGACAAAAGATGCTGTTTAATGACGTCATGTCATGGATTCAGAAATGAATTAGTAAAGGTTATGGTGGTGTATCAAGATCAGTGATTGCCAAATAAGCTTACCAGCTATGAGCAACTGATTGATATACAAGGAAAGAAATACTCGAATGGTAACCTAGTATGTTTTCAAAGGTCTAGGTTAGTGAGTAAGGTATGTTTCACAACAAGACCTTCTCACTGGTTGCAACTATTAAGTCCATTCGAATTCTTTTAACCATAACAGCACATATGAATCTAAATATCTGGAAGATAGATGACGTCATCCGTATTTTATAAACGGGAACCTTGATAAAAGGTGACGACATCTCTATGCAACAACCTGATAAGTTATGTGCAAAGCATCATGTCTGGAAGCCAAGGTAGTTCAAGTATGAACTTAAGGGAGCTTCAAAGTCATGAAACAGACAATTCGATATTGTCTATCGAGAATGAGAGTTTCATGTACCAGTTATGTGTCAGCGGAAGCGTGGTTTTCCTTGCACATTATGTAGATGGTATTTTCACATTCGGAAACGGTGTGGAGATATTGTCAGGCATAAAGGATGGTTATCCGAACAGTTTCAGAAGTAGGACTTATAAGATCTTGGAACATCTTTTGAATTAAAGTCTTATGTGGTCACAAGAAAAAGGATGTTCAGGTATCTCAAGTCGCTTAAATTGATTCTGTGGTGTGTCGTTCATACCAAGAATGATTGTTGTCTTTCTTTATTGCAGATGAACGAGTTCAGATATCTGTAATGCTATAAGCATGTTAGACAGACATCAGTTCAACTCTGGATAGGCACATCGGTTTACAAGTGTGCTATGTGAGTTGAATGGCATCGGATATCCAGGAGGATCATATTGAAAGGAAATCGATCTCTAACTATGTGTTGACCTTGGAGGAGGAGTTATAGGAATTCAACACAGAAATGTGTTGCGGATTCCGGAATGAAGGCTGAGTTTTTGTTAGTTTCATTAGCTTCGCAAGAAGCAGTATAGCTCCGATGCCATCCTCTAGAGGTGTGTGTTCTGAGTTTGCCTAATTAAATCACAAGGAATTGTGATTATATTGGTGCAATGACAAACTCAAAGGAACTCAAGACTCACAAGGTGGTGAAACACATAGGATGTGTGGAATCACATCATACGAGAAATTGTGATAAGAGGTGACGTGAATGCAGTGGGAGTGATTGACAATATAGACACACTTAATACTTTGGTAAAGCAATGGTATTATTCTTTAAGTATAAGTGGGAGATTGTTGGGATTATTTACTGAAAGCATATATGATTAAGTGTTTTGTACACTGGTCTTCATATATGTTGCTGCAACAATGCTCGCTAACTGATTAAACAAACATACAACGAACCATAATATCCTATTAT
This sequence comes from Plectranthus barbatus, assembly GCA_026898455.1. NCBI lineage: Eukaryota > Viridiplantae > Streptophyta > Magnoliopsida > Lamiales > Lamiaceae > Plectranthus > Plectranthus barbatus. The sequence goes on along the minus strand of JAPKLW010002776.1, from coordinate 47,413 downwards.
CTCGCCGATAGGGATGACCATATGGTGTGTAGGAGATCACAGAGGATCATATGAGTCGTTCGACCTAGCGAGATATAAACAGTATCACAGCTGAGACGGTCCCTGGATAGGCTGTCGGTCTAAGCTGTGGCACATCGGTTCATAAGTGGGCTTATCCTAGCTACTTGATGTGTCGGTACATGGTTATGTATTGATGGGATCAACAGTGGGATGTGCCATTCTCATTGACATATGAATGAGCCAGATCCCTAACATACTTCCTATGATCTTAAACCTAACTGAAGGATAAGGGGCACACACAGATTGACCGCACTTTGATTTACCATGGTGGCGAGTCTTACATGTACTCTTATACCCGTATTTTGGGTGTTGTCAATTTGTGTGTGGCCTGCTTAGTCTGGACGTTTAGGTAAGCATATCCGTTTCAGGATGGTGACATTCCCTGAGGAGCTCACAAGGTTCATTATGCTAAACCCTGCAGGTTGAATTATATAATTCAGGCATAAGTGAAAAGGAGTGAGTGGTATTACTCAGGAAATAAGAGATTAATTAATTGTGGCTAATTGTCATAAGCCAAATTAATTAATGAATGTCTTAAACCTTAAATATGTGGATCATGTTAGTTTGGTGCAACCCGTTCCTAATAACGTGGTAATAAAGGGGCGAGTCAGCATTGTTACCGTGGTGAAGGTTAAAACAGTGTTTTATTAATTAATTATGTTCTGGGTTGAACAAGGAATGATTAATTAATAAAGAGGGCCCACTTTATTATTTGCATCTGGTCCCTGGTCTGGCCCATGAACTGCTCAAGCCCATTAGGGTTAGGGTTTCTTAAAACCCTAACACTATATAAAGGCCTTCTCTCTATCAGATCACCAAGGGTTTTTCAGTATATTGAAAATTGAGAGAGAGTGGCGGCGGCTATCCAGAGGGAGAAACTTGATCGATTTCTCCAGATCTCGGATTCAACTTGGTAGATAATCCTCACCAGATTTCCAAGGAGCAAGGGAACATATCAGAAGATCAGATCTGTAGGAACAACTGTTCATCGCCGGTGTTCAGATTCAGATCCAGATCTATTTCATCGTTATTGGCTCCGATCTAGATCTGTAGATCAAACGGTGAAATCAGGTATTCTCTAAATCCATCCTCTGCAATTAATTTTGTTGGAGCATGCATAGGTTTGCATGATTTGTTTAATTGAAATTTATTCCTGGAATCCTAAGAACGATCCTTGGCAAGAAATTCAATAATGGCAACTCGTGTTGTCCATCGTAGACTCAAACCCTACAAAAACAGCTTCATTCTTTACGAGGCAGCACCGCAAATTGCAAAGGCTCCGGTGAACTGAACAGAGGTGAAACTAAGTTGCTTAAAAATAACGAAAAAGATGCAGTAATATGGGAATAAAGATGCAGTATCTGGCTAAGTTAGCTTGTTTGATGTCTGGGCGACAGGGGCAGGAGACAGCCCTATGCATGTCCATTTATAGACATGTACCACCTAGGGGGAGTCTGTCTGTTACGGTCGCAACCATCATGGTCGAGTTGTTACAGGCGGGAGGCACGGTCGTAACGTGCACGTCAGTCATGGACGCGCACAGGTGTGTTTGACCCTCGTGAAGAATGTGTCGAAAATGTTCGACACGCATTTGCAACACGTGGCTGACTCATTAGCCACGTCACATGCTCCGTGTGGACCACGTCGACTGGACTAGCCACATCGACAGTTCATATGTCGAGCCCGCAGGCTAACTTCAAGTGCCCGAAAAGATAAGGCATAGTGGACCAAGCCAAGCCAAGGACCTAAGGGCCCAAAGACCACCCAAAGACCAATTGCCAAGAACCAAGAACCGAGAACCGATACTGAGACCGAGCTGAGCTGAAGCCGGGACCAGGGTCGGGACTCGGACACTCAGCGCTTGGCCAGCGGCGGCACGCGAGGACGCCACCGAGTGCCACATACACTGCACACCTTGTTATTACACACCTCAACCATTAAGGTATATAAACATAGATTAATTAGTTTAATTAATCAATGTGGGACACTTCATTTATTACATAACTCCCTTATGTAATAATCCCACCAACCGTGTCACTTCGTGGACTCATTTTTCACTCACCGGAATTCGGTTTTGAGAAAATAAATATACTACGATCATCTACTCTTCGCGTAGATTAAGTTGGTAATATTTAATTTTGACAAAATCAAATATTTCACATCAGGAATTTACTACGAAGTACCCGAATTACCAACAATCCCCCCATTAGTGGAAATGCCGAAATGCATGATGCATAGCCAACTCAGTTTTTGAGAGATGTTATTGCACCTGTACAGGTAGCTTATGACTTTGAACCGTTCATCTTCAATGTCGTCGGGTACACTGGCGGCTTAGTGGTAGGGTTACCTTGAACTAATCCTCCATCGTGTGTACCGAGTCAACAACATTGAAACATTAACATTTCAACCTCTATTCGTTCTCACATTTGGTTCCATTATGGGCTATGGACACCTCTTTTGGTTTCATAAGTGTTCATTTGAAGCGGCCCCCACTTCCACTTATATAGGTGACCTCCTATTCCGAGAATTCCTGCCAAGCTCAACCATCACGAGGTTTTCAGGAGTCATTAAAAGTCACTTAGGACTTAACCTATACCACATGCAGTCTCATAACACCTTACTTGCTATCTTTAGGGAAGGGTAGATAAGGTCATTTTCTAAGGCATCGCCACTAGAGAAGACAATATCTTGTCGATGTTATCACTCGAACTTGTGTAGTTTAATTTTCCCATTGAACCTAGTTTTTGGGATCTCCAATCATCTAGGTTGGGTATCCACTACACTCATTCATATTGTGGATTTCAATCTCATTCCCTCAAGCAACTTACTCATTTGATCTCGGTTTAACCCTTTGGTTAGCGGATCCACAAGGTTATCAATTGATTTAACATAATCAATGGATATCACACCGTTCGAGATCAATTGTCTAATGATATTATGTCGACAATGTATATGTCTTGACTTCCCGTTGTACATATCATTTTGTGCTCGACTAATAGCCGTTTGGCTATCATAGTGAATCATCTTTAATGGCACAGGCATGTTCCAACATAGAACATCCTCTAGGGAGTGTCGAAGCCATTCTGCTTCTTCACCCGCTTTATCCAAAGCAATAAACTCGGATTCCATTGTGGAACGAGCTATACAAGTTTGTTTCATGGATTTCCACAACATTGCCCCCCCCACCGATCGTAAATACGTATCCACTTGTGGAGTGAGAGTCATTTGAATCAGTTATCCAATTAGCATCAATGTACCCTTCAAGTACAGGCGGAAACCTTGTATAGTATAGTCCCAAGTTAAGAGTATGTTAGGTGTTAATGTAGAAATCCCACCTTTAATTTGATGTTTTAATGTGTCAATACCTGTATACCAAGGTTTAGTCCTTAGAGTTATTACTCCATGTAGTCCTTGTATAGGATAATCGAGTTGTAATAGTTCGGGTAAGGAAAACCACCAAAAACTGTGGAACAGTATTTTAGGACAAAATTGTGAGGACAGAAGGACCGAAGAAAACTGTGAAGACAGTTCAAGGAGCGATATGAAAAGAAAACTGTGACGACAGTTTTATGAAGAAGCATGTGAGAAAACTGTGCAGACATTTTTAAATTGTCTAGGACTGTATAGTGAAGAGAACTGTGGACACAATTTTCATAGAACTATCGAGAGACGCTCACAGTTTCAGACCAACAAAGTTTCACGTAAAAAGGAACACGTGAAAAGCAAGATGCCGAACAGTCATAAAGATCATTGAAGACTCAATGTAAGGAACAAAGATACACTCAGTTATTACTAGAGTACAACATCGAGTTTGACACAAAGGACAAAATTGTCTCTACAAAAGCATGGTAGTGTTCAGAAAAAGGTAGAGGAGCAGGTCTGCGACCACAGAAAAGTATGGCCATTGATTGGACATCATTCAAATTGTCTCTACCGACTACTTTCTGGAGATTCAACTATAAATAGAAGAAGGACAGGGCTACAGAAGCTCTCAAACATCTGAATGAAAAACGTATTTACTCTGCCGAATTTAAAGCTCAAAGCAACAAAAGCTCTCAAGTGAAAGGCATTTACTCCATGGTTCATTTATTGAACACGAGGCATTATTGCTTAAGGAGCATCAGTGATTTACCGTGTGACCTTGAGTACACGAGGATTAAGACTTACGAATTAGTCTATTTTCTTGGTGTTCTTACTTTTCAAGTAAGAACACAACAACCTGGTTCTTAGTCGAGGAATAGGTTCTTACGGGCTCTTGCCAACATTTGAGTATTCTAGAAAGAACTTAACCATCCATCCACCGGAAAAGGAGAAGGGAGGCTTGTCCTCAATCTAATTCCGACGACTGCCAGTTTTGAGAAAAATTCAAGGTGCCACCTGACTTCGAGGAACTGAAGGAGTGAAGATCATCTACCTGGGCGAGTGATCCAGTTTACTGTGAATGGTGGTTTTCGTGGTGATTGGCTATAGATCGTGAGGAGTGTATACTTCATCTTCTTAGTGAATTACCGGATTAATTTCCAAAGAGTGTACGTAGGACTTAAGGCTCTGAACCACTATAAATATCCTGTCTCATTTACAATTTTCCGTACCTTTATCTTACACAGTTCTTATCTGAATTTTGAAACCTTCAACACTTCTCTAAAGTGTTGAAGTGTATATCTGAAAACTATCTAATTAAAACTGCTCAGCTAACACAATTTTTATAATCCTAAACAGGGAAACTGACCCCCAAGTTTTAGAGTGCAACTGCTTGTAATTAAAACTGCACATTTATACGTACTCTAATCTGGGACCAACAAGTGGTATTAGAGCGGGTCGGTCTTTCTAGACTGTCCTGTTTTGAGTCGCTTAGGACGGGATCCATATTTCCTTGTACTCTTATTTATTTGTTAAGTGTGATTAGCGAGCAGATTGTATTAAGGTAATGATGAATTTTCGGAGTCTTCCCAAGTACAACCTGTTGGGATTGTATACAGAAAGCATAAATGATTAAGTGTTTGTATACTGGCCTTCATTTATGTGTTACATCAACAATTCTCGCTATCTGATAAATGTGAACATATAACGAACTATAATATCCTTTTATCTTGTTGATAGGGATGACCATATGGTGTGTAGGAGATCACAGAGGATCATATGGTTCGTTTGACCTAGCGAGATATAAACAGTATCACAGCTGAAACAGTCCCTGGATAGGCTGTTGGTTTTAGCTGCGGCACATCGGTTCATAATTGGGCTTATCATTGCTACTTGATTTGTCGGTACATGTTTATGTATTAATGGGATCAACAGTGGGATGTGCCATTCTCATTGACATATGAATGAGCCAGATCCCTAACATACTTCCTATGATCTTAAACCTTACTGAAGGATAAGAGGCACACATGAATTGACCACACTTTGATTTGCTAAGATGGCGAGTCTTACATGTACTCTAATATCTGCATTTTGGGTGTTGGCAATTTGTGTGGGGTCTGCTTAGGCTGGATGTATAGGTAAGCATATCCGTTTCAGGATGGTGACATTCCCTGATGAGCTCACAAGGTTCTTTATGCTAAGTCCTGCAGGCTGAATGATTTGTTCAAGTATAAGAGAAAAGGAGTGAGTGTTATTTATCAGGAAATAAGATATTAATTACTTGTGGTTAATTGTCATAAAAAAAATTAATTAATGGATGTCTAAAACCATAAATATGTGGATCATGTTAGTTTAATGCAACCCGTTCCTAATAACGAGGTAATAAAGGGGCGAGTCAACATTGTTACTGTGGTGAAGGTTAAAACAATATTTTATTAATTAATTATATTCTGGGTTGAACAAGGAAGGATTAATTAATAAAGAGGGCCCACTTTATTATTTGCATTTGATCCCTGGTCTGGCCCACACATTGCTCAAGCCCATTAGGGTTAGGGTTTTCTTAAAACCCTAACACTATATAAAGGATTTGTCTCTAGGTCAGAAGTAGACAACACAGTATACAATTCAAATATGAATATTGAATTTAGAGAGAGAGAGAGAGATCGGCGACGCTTCAGGGGAGGATTTCTCTGATAAAATCTTCAGGTTTCCTGATTCAACTTGGTAGATAATCCTCACCAGATTTCCAAGGAGCAAGGGAACCGATCAGAAGATCAAATCTGAAGGAACACAATCAAAGTAGTCGTTCCATTCCGCTTCAGATTTTACTTCATCGTTCATCCTCCGATCTAGATCTGTAGATCAGACGATTGAAGATCAGGTATTCTCTTGAATCCATCCTATGCAATTAATTTTGTAGGAGCATGCATAGGATTCGCATGGTTTATTTTATTGAATTTATTATGATATCCCAAGAACGATCCTGCGAATTAAATAACAACTCATGTTGTTAAATGTAGACTCGAATCCTACAATTGGTATCAGAGCCAGGTTCTAGTTCTTAGGCTCTATCCTTGATAAATTTAATTAAATAAATTTGTATGTTCATGGATGGATTTAAATTGTTGTGTATGTTTTATTCTCGTGGCCTTCTCGTTTTTTTTGATCTGTTTTTCACCACGAGAAAATCCGTGGTTAGATTGATAGGGAAAATCATTGTAATAGATTTAGATCTACTTTGTATTTTTTTTTTTATTTCAAATCTGTAAAATTGGATCCGGAGAGAAGGACGAGAATTGAAGAACAAAGAACACAATATTGTGGGGATTGACGGCGGCGACGCAATGCAGAGAACGGCGGCGCACAGCGAACCCTACGGTTTGGCCGTGCGTGGCTTGGCCGAACTCCTCCGCGCGCGCGCGCGTTCAGCTTGTTCGTAGGCGGCGGCCGGCCGTCGGGGCTGTGCAGCAGACGGAGGCGAGCAGCGGGCGGTGGCTGTGGCGACATGGGCGGCGGCGACGTGCGGCTGTAACCCTAGGGTTGCGCCGTGCGTGGCTGGGCTGCGCCTGCGTGCGTCACGGCTGTGTTGGCCGGCTTCCTCGCTGCATGGCCGGCCGACGGCGTTGGCGGCGAGCAGCTGGGACGGCGGTGACCTCCTGGCGGTGCGAGCCAGCCGCAGGCGGTGGCTGGATATCGACGGCGGCGGTGGGATGAATGGATGCGGCCAAAACCCCAGTTTCATGCTAGGGTTTTGCTGCTAGGGTTTTGGTACGGGCCCGTTGACCCGATGGCAGTCCGTATTTCTGAAACCCTAATTTAGCCCAAGTGTTGCAGTTTCAGATTAAAGAGTGGGAGCCCAACTTGAAGATCTGTAATAAAATTAAATCTTGTAATAGTTAGATTTTATTTATTTAGTGGTAATCGCATCTGAGGGGCCACGAGAAATTTTATTTGTTTATTTAATTATTTCTCGTATGACGTGATTTATTATGTGCGCACTAGTAAATAATAGGAAAGCATGCCTATTTGCTTTAATTATTTACTTTTATAAGCTTTTTGCAATTTAATTTTTGAGCATGTCTTATGTGATTTATTTTATGTTTTAAATTGTGTCTATAAATTCCTGAATCATATTAATTTATGATGGAATTTTGGGTTGACATAATTTATGGCAACATAAAATAATGTGTGCGCATGAAACCTTTAGAATTAAAATACTAAGCTGGATTTTGGTTCTTTTCTAACTAAAATCATTAGACCTCCACAAATATGACCTCTCACTGGAAGTGAGGTATCTTGAAGTGTAAACGTCTACTCAAGTAGCTTGCGTTAAAGGTCCCTCACCAGGTCTGGTGCGATGAGGTTTCTAAATAAAACATTTAGTTTAAGATGAGAAGTGGGAGCCTCTGAGCAAACGTTTACTCAAGTAGCTTGCATTGAGACAACTTTCACTAACCTCTAAGATTAAACTAAGTGAGATAACAAAGAATGTAAGGGGCATGCGGCATGGGTCCAGTACGTATGCTAAATCGCCCTAAACGTTTGGAGTTAGGCTTGTGGTTATTTTGGCTTAGATGTTGCCTGGAGTATAACTCATGAATGATGTCCCTGCTCCGGATAGGTGAACATGGTCTTGGGATCTCCAATATTAATTTCTTTTGCTTAAGATACCTAGCATGTTAAGAAATTAAAGGATCATTTTGGTCTGGTTGAGCGTTTGCCGTAAACGTCTACTCAAGTAGCTTGCGGTGAATTAGCTTGGGCAATTGGAGGAAACAAATTGTATTGTTTTTTATCTAAAGGTTACTATGCATATTTGTTTCAATTGTTCTGTTGTTTGCTCTTAATTTATTCATTTTCAGATATGTCTGCTATTATTCGTATTTTGGCACAAAATCCCTTGAAGGGTTCGAATTTCCTGGTTGGAAATGGCTCATGGAGCGATGTATGTTTGCTACAAGGACTGTGTTTGTGTTATTTGTGCCTCGTCCGGCTGTACCTTACATTGAGTCCTCAGATTCCTCAAGAAGGTCTTTTGAAAATTGGATGATAAGCAATGATAAATTATTATCTATGCTCAGGTCATCCATGATTGAGGAACTTCAGCTCAAGTATCAGTATTGTACTGACGTTGTTGAGATTTGGAGAGATCTAATTTTGACTTATGGTAGGCTTGGACAGACTGCCAGTGCCAAGTTCATAATGAGAATTGTGAACTGTAAGCTGGCACAAGGTGGTAATGTAAGGGAGCATGTGCTGCACATGGATAACCTCAGAAGATTCTATATCTTATTTGGTGGAAATATGAATGATCAGTTATTCACTGATATCATATACGACTCCCTTCCAGAATCTTTCTATGACTTCACTTCCATAGTCGAAGACAAGGTGTTTACTCTTGATCAGTTGATCAGCTTCTTGGAGGCTGCTCAAGGGATCAATGACTCCTTGGCTGCTGTTGTGCTTGACTATCACTTTCCACTTCCAAGTGTAGAGGATGTGAGCATGAAGGAATCGACTAGTGAGGTAACTATAGAAAGATTTGGAGGCAAAGTTTACAAAAGAAAGGTCTGGTCTGCATGCAAAAGGAAAAGTCACTGTAAAGTAAATTGTCCGGTGTTTGTCACCAAGGGACAAGGTACGTCAGATTCTGCACTAGTCATTGAAACATGTTTAGCATCAGTTTCTATCCATTCGTGGATAGTGGACACTGGAGCTACTGATCATGTTTGTTACTCTATGCAGGGGTTCGAGCTGACTAGAGAGCTTGAAGATGGCGAGGTTACCATCTCCATGGGAAATGCTGCTAAAGTGTCTGCTGCAGCAATTGGAGATGTTACTTTATGTTTTGGGAATATTGTTTTGACACTAAGAGATCTTTTGATTGTGCCGTGTTTTCGGCGAAACTTGATTTCAGTTTCCAAACTTATTGATGATGGATTTTCTGTTGTTTTTGATAGAAGTGTTTCTATCATGAGAAATAACATTGTTATCTGTCATGGGTTACTAAAAGATTCTCTTTATGTTATTACTTGTTCAAACAAACCAACGGTGACAGAGGCATATAATTTGTCTAATCAACAGAAAAGAAAATTCTCTCAAAGTGAGGATATAACATATCTTTGGCATTTGAGACTCGGTCACGTCAATCTTAAAAGAATCAAGAAACTCATTGATTGTAGAATTATGGATCCTATCCAGGTAGTTCCACATAGAGTTTGTGAATCTTGTATAGAGGGGAAGATGACGACAAGGCCCTTTAAGGCAACAGAGTCTCGAGCAAATGATTTGTTAGGCCTAATTCACTCTGATTTGTGTGGACCTATGTCAACACAAGCCCGTGGTGGGCACAGATACTTTGTCACCTTTATAGATGACTACTCTAGATATGGATTTGTTTATCTACTTCACTACAAGTCTGAATGCCTTGAGAAATTCAAGGAATTCAAGGCCGAGGTAGAGAAGAAGTTGAACAAAACCATAAAGACACTGCGATCTGATCGTGGTGGGGAGTACCTCAACAATGAGTTTCTCCAGTATCTGGCAGATCAAGGGATTACCTCCAAGTGACTGCACCTGGCACCCCTCAGCAGAATGGTGTAGCAGAGAGAAGAAACAGAACTCTGTTGGAAATGGTTAGATCAATGATGAGCTATGCCACCCTACCAATTTCCTTTTGGGGACATGCACTAGAAACAACTATTTTTCTGCTCAACTTGGTTCCCTCTAAATCAGTTCCTAAAACCCCGACCGAGCTATGGCAAGGGCGAAAACCCAATTTGTCCAGAATCAAGGTTTGGGGTTGTCCAACATACGTGTTGAATAAGGAAGCTGACAAGTTAGAGGGAAGATCCAAGTTGATGCTGTTTGTGGGCTATCCCAAGCAAACAAAGGGTGGTTTCTTTTATGATCCAGAAGATCAGAAAGTCGTTGTGAGTACCAACGCAAGATTTCTGGAAGAAGAATTCATGAGAAACCACAAGACCAAGAGCGAGATTGTACTTCAAGAAATTGAAGAGAACAATTCAAATCCATCACGAGAATCCCGTGGCAGTCTGAGCATACCTGGAATAGGTATGGAACCAGCTGCACGGCCGCCTGTGCAAGATGGTCAATCACAATTGAGTGCACGTAACACAGACACATTAAAGGGGCCTCGTCGTAGTGGGAGGTTGCCTCGGCAGCCTGAGCGGTATATGTTCGTGGGAGAGTCTTCTGACTTAATCCCTGAAAACAGACTGAATGATACCGACCCATGGACGTACGACGAAGCTATGAGAGACAAGGATGCTGATCAGTGGCGTAAGGCCATGGATTCTGAAATAGAGTCAATTACAGCTATGGATGTGTACCAGAAATCCTTGCTGCCGGAAGGTTTTCGAGCCATAGGTAGCAAGTGGGTATACAAGAGAAAGAAGGATTCGAGTGGTAACATAACAACGTTTAAGGCCAGGCTGGTGGCGAAAGGTTATAGTAAAAAGGAAGGTATTGACTATGATGAAACCTTCTCACCAGTTGCTATGTTAAAATCCATTCGCATACTTCTATTCATACCAGCACATATGGATCTTGAGATTTGGCAGATGGATGTCAAAACCGCGTTCTTGAACGGGTACCTTGAGGAAGGTCGTGACATCTACATGCAACAAACAGAAGGATATGTGCAGAATGATAAAGAGCATCTTGTCTGGAAGCTCAAGAAGTCCTTATATGGACTTAAGCAAGCTTCAAGGTCATGGAACAAACGTTTCGATGATGTGATCAAATCCTATGGATTTGCACAATGCGAAAATGAAAGTTGTGTGTACCGTTTATGTGTCAGTGGGAGTGTGGTTTTTCTTGCACTTTATGTAGATGACATTCTCCTATTTGGAGACAATGTGGAGGTGTTATCAGGCATAAAAGGTTGGTTATCCGAGCAGTTTCAAATGAAAGATCTGGGAAATGGTGGTTACATCCTTGGGATCAAAGTCCTACGTAATCGTAGGAAAAGGATGTTGAGCTTATCTCAGGGTGCTTACATTTATACTGTGTTGGCTCGTTTTAGCATGGAAAATTCCAAGAAAGGTCTTTTACCTTATCGTCATGGAATTCGTCTTTCAAAGTCACAGTGTCCTGTGACAGAGAAGGAGAAGAATGAGATGTCTATAGTACCATATACTTCGGCAGTGGGAAGTCTCATGTATGCTATGCTTTGTATGAGGCCAGATATCTGCTATGCTGTTGGCAAGGCGGCAAGATATCAATCCAATCCCGGTCAGGCGCATTGGGATTCGGTTAAACACATTCTCAAGTATCTGAGAAGAACACGAGACTAATGTCTTGTATATCAGTGTGAGAACTTGTGTCCTGTTGGGTACACGGATTCAGATTTCCAGGCGGATCAAGATGAGAAGAGATCGGCCTCTGGATATGTGTTTACCTTGGGAGGAGGAGCTGTATCTTGGAGGAGTGCGAAACAGAAATGTATCGCGGACTCTACCATGGAAGCTGAATATGTAGCAGCTTCAGAAGCTTCAAAAGAAGCTGTATGGTTTCGGAACTTCTTCCTAGAGCTGAACATTGTTCCGAGCCTGCCTAAAGCAATCACAATATATTGTGACAATGCTGGTGCAGTGGCAAACTCGAAGGAACCCAGGTCACACAAGGCTTCAAAACACATAGAAAGAAAGTACCACATCATACGAGAAATCGTAGCAAGAGGCGATGTGCAAATCCAAAAGATAGATACGAAAGAGAATCTAGCTGATCCATTTACAAAGGGCTTGCCTCAGAAGATCTACGAGGAACACGTTCGTGCTCTTAGACTGAAGATCTGAGGCTGGACATCTTATGTCCCATTTTGTAATAGCTAGATTGAATAGACACACTTAATACTCTGTAAAAGTAATGGTATTATGCTTTGAGTATAAGTGGGAGATTGTTGGGATTGTATACAGAAAGCATAAATGATTAAGTGTTTATATACTGGCCTTCATTTATGTGTTACATCAACAATTCTCGCTATCTGTTAAATGTGAACATATAACAAACTATAATATCCTTTTATCTCATAGATAGAGATGACCATATGGTGTCTAGGAGATTACATAGGATCATATGGTTCGTTTGACCTAGCGAGATATAAACAGTATCACATCTGAAACAGTCCTTGGATAGGCTATTGGTTTAAGCTGCGGCACATCGGTTCATAAGTGGGCTTATCCTAGCTACTTGATGTGTCGGTACATGTTTATGTATTGATGGGATCAACAGTGGGATGTGCCATTCTCATTGACATATGAATGAGCCAGATTCCTAACATACTTCCTATGATCTTAAACCTTACTGAAGGATAAGAGGCACACATGAATTGACCACACTTTGATTTGCTAGGATGGCGAGTCTTACATGTACTCTAATATTTGCATTTTGGGTGTTGGCAATTTGTGTGGGGTCTGCTTAGGCTGGATGTATAGGTAAGCATATCCGTTTCAGGATGGTGACATTCCCTGATGAGCTCACAAGGTTCTTTATGCTAAGTCCTGCAGGCTGAATGATTTGTTCAAGCATATGAGAAAATGAGTGAGTGTTATTAATCAGGAAATAAGATATTAATTAATTGTGGTTAATTGTCATAAACCAAATTAATTAATAAATGTCTAAAACCTTAAATATGTGGATCATGTTAGTTTAATGCAACCCGTTCCTAATAACGTGGTAGTAAAGGGGCGAGTCAAAATTGTTACCGTGGTGAATGTTAAAATAGTGTTTTATTAATTAATTATGTTCTGGGTTGAACAAGGAAGGATTAATTAATAAAGAGGGCCCACTTTATTATTTGCATTTGATCCCTGGTCTGGCCCACACATTGCTCAAGCCCATTAGGGTTAGGGTTTTCTTAAAACCCTAACACTATATAAAGGATTTCTCTCTAGGTCAGAAGTAGACAACATAGTATACAATTCAATCAGAATATTGAATTTAGAGAGAGAGAGATCGGCGGCGCTTCAGGGGAGGATTTCTCTGATCAAATCCTCCGGTTTCCTGATTCAACTTGGTAGATAATCCTCACTAGATTTCCAAGAAGCAAGGGAACAGATCAGAAGATTAAATATGAAGGAACACAATCAAAGTAGTCGTTCCATTCCGTTTCAGATTTTACTTCATCGTTCATCCTCCAATCTAGATCTGTAGATCAAACGATTGAAGATCAGGTATTCTCTTGAATCCATCCTATGTAATTAATTTTGTAGGAGCATGCATAGGATTCACATGGTTTATTTAATTGAATTTATTGTGATATCCCAAGAACGGTCCTGCGAATTAAATAACAACTCATGTTGTTGAATGTAGACTGGAATCCTACACAACCCAGAGAAGTTCGATGTTTGGAAGAAGAGGTGTGTCATCCAACTGAGAGCTTAGCATCCAGAAACAGATGAAGTCTTGAAGAATGGACCTCGAAAGATCCAGAAGATTAATATCCGGCTTGGAGGAGAAGGTGACCAAGGTGGTGTTCAAATGGTAGATAAGCTACTGGAAGAATGGACACTCAAAAATAAGAAATGTCATCAGCTTGATCCCATCGCACAGGAAATGATCATGTAATCTCTTCCAGAATCTCTCATGGACGAAGCCATAGAGAACAATAGTGCTAAAGAGGTATGGGATTGGATCAATGAGCTCACTAAGGAAACTGAGGTGATGAAACACAATAAGAAACAAATATGCGTTGACAAATATGAATCTTTCCAGATGCTGCCTGGTGAAACTATAAAATCAATGGAAACAAGGTTCAACGCCATTGTCAGTGAGATGAAAAGTCTTGGTAATGAAGAAAGTGCAGCTGACATGAACACCAAAATTTTTTATAGAATGCCCGTTTAAAGACTATGGATCTCTAAAAAATATCCACCAAAGAGTTGTTTGCTGAACTTCAAGCCCATGAATGGGATATTTAGATGGTGTACAAAAATGAAGCAGTAAGAACTCCAAATTAAGTAGCTAATGATGACGCTGCATTCTTCGTAAAGAGAGACTTCTAAAGATGACAGAAGAAGCCAGTTCAGTTCGAGAAAACTGCCTACCAATCCTCACCAATGAATGATACCTCCACCTCAGTTCAGAAGAAGGAAACTGACCTATCAGTTGTTATAATGGATGAACAGATGAGGAACATGGCAGTACTTCTCGAGAAGGCTAAAGGAAAAGGGAAGGAAGCTCAATCCAGTGAGCAAAGGTTTACAAAGAGAGAGCCACGCACGTGCTATGAATGCAACTCTCTAGATCACTTGAAGTATGATTGTCCTCTAGTTTCTCAAGAGGAGAGAGACAGACTGAGGAAAGTATTTGAGAGGAGAGCTTCTAAAGCTGTGGCACAGGCGATGCTGTCCAGAACTGAAGTGCGAGACATCCCAGACCATGATAACGGCTATTACATGTCTGAGGATGAGAATGATGAGGAAGCACTCATGGCCTTCATGGCAACTGTGGATGGAGATGTTACTGATGAGGAAGACGATGCTTCAGACAGCGAAATAGTGGTAACAACTCATCTACCCTTATCCCTTGCATCCACACACACAGATGAAAGCTCTGAACTTTGTTGCTCAACTTCAGAAGATGTTTCCCTAGAAAGCATTATAAAAGAGGTTGAGAAATTTCACGAAATTAAGGATGCATTGGCTAGGGAATATGCCTCACTGAAATCAGAAATTTCAGTTTTGGAGGTCAATCGGTGAGGAATTTGAAAAACTCAAGAAAGAACATTCCAAACTGCTTAAAAATTTTGAAAATATCTCAAAAGAATGTGATTCCTAGAAGAAAACTGAGCCCTTCAAATGTGAATGTACCTTCAAAAGAAGCTCAAGAAAATTACATGAAATTTTGAATGCTAAAAAATAACCATCTGATAAACACGGAATTGGATTTATGGAGCACCAAAATGAAAAGGTTTTGAGCAAACATGCATCTACTTCTAGAACTAGGAAAACCTTTTTAGGCTCTGTCAAAGCCAAACCTATTTCAGGCATAGTGTTGGAAAAAAGGAAAAGTCAAATCCAAAGAGCCAGTTAAGCAAAAAGTCAAGACCAAATGTTGGTAAAAAACTGACTCCAAACTGGCACCTCGACAGGGAGCTCACACAGTTCGTAAACTGTATACACCAACTATCGAGAGGAAAATGGACTTTTCTTTAAAACTGGATAAGCGTAATGTTCAAAATGCAAGGAATCCAGTTTTACCAACAAGAACGACTGAGCGTCATGTAAATGTTGCAATGAAGTCAGTTTGACAACCGGATGTCAATCCGAGAGGTTACAATAGAACTCAGTTTCATTATAACAGTTATCCGAATAGGAGGAACACCTATTCAAGGCCTGAGTCAAGACATTTTTATTATCTTAAGACTGTGATGGCTAAACACCCGCAAACTGTTTCTCGAGACTCTTTCAAGAACAACAGTTTCAGAAAGAGTTCACACACCACAACCTTTCCTAATATTTATCTAAATAGTATACAATATTTTAGGAGAAAGGTTAACCATTCACTAAAGAATGATTCAGTTTCACGAACTGTAAAAGTGAAACAAGTCTGGATACCAAAAGGATGGATCCAGAAAACTGACTTTGCAGGACCCGAAAGGATGCGGGAACCTATATGAAATCGTCTTTCTTGTAGGGACAAAGTTCTCAGAAGAAAGCAAGATCATGGATCTTAGATAGTGGGTGCTCGGCCTACATGACAGGAGAAATAGATCTACTCAAGAATCTTGTGATGTAAAGAGGACCATCTGTCACTTTTGGGAAGAAGGCCAAGGGTCGAGTAGTTGGAAAAGGATGCGTGGAGCATAATGTCATAGTTATCCAGAAAGTGTCCATAGTCACCAATCTGAACCATAATCTTCTAAGCATAAGATAGTTTAATGAGAGTGGCTACATTGTCAGTTTTGAAGAATCAGAGTGCCACATCATAGACAAGCTGACCCACGAGACCAAGATCATAGGAATCAGAAAAGGAGGTCTCTATATTGTGGAGTGGTCCAGTGGAGAAGAAGGAACCTGCCTCTTGGCGCATAGTTCCTCAGATGGAGTAAATTGGCTATGGCATAAAAGATTAAGCCACTAGAACTTTAACTCGATCAGACATCTAGCAAAACACAACCTAGTTGAAGGACTGCCACAGAAAAAGTTCTAAAAGGAAGGAGTCTTAAAGCTTGCCAGCTCGGGAAACAAACAAGAGCCTCGTTTTAGAACAGGCCAGTTACAACAAGCACGAATCGGATCTTGGAACTACTCCACATGGATTTGTTTGATCCGGTTACTCCACCCACAATCAGAGGAAGAAAGTACACACTAGTAGTTGTTGATGACTACTCTAGATACACGTGGGTGGTGCTGCTCAAGTCCAAGGATGAAGTCAAGATTCAGTTGCCAAAACTGATTACCTGTCTTCGGGATGACAAAGAGGTGACAGTTAAGAGGATAAGGTCCGATAATGGAACAAAATTTTGCAATGGACCCCTCATGGATTTTTGCGCTGAAATTGGAATCGGGCATGAGAAATCAACTCCAAGAACTCCTCAACAAAATGATCTTGCTAAGCGAAGGAATAGAACACTCAAAGAAGCAGTAAGGACCATGTTGGCCGAGACCGACTTTGGAAAAAGATTTTTGGGAGAAGCCTTGATGACAGCTTGCTACACGCAAAATCAAAGTGCATTCAACACGCGGCTGCACAAGACTCCCTACGAGATATACAATGGTCCTAAGCCTTCTATAGCTCATCTACGTGCATTCGGTTCTCCATGTTATATCCATAACAATGGGAAGTCTAAATTGAATACCTTCAGCCCTAAGGCTGATGAAGGCGTGTTTCTAGGCTATGGACACCCTTCATATAAGGGATATAGGGTATTCAATAAGACAACCCAACTTGTGGAAATAACATGTCATGTTGTTTTTTATGTAGCTACCCTAGTGCGCAGGACACTTCAAGAACTAGGTCTGGAAAATCATGAGATCAAGGATGTTAATGAGGAACCTAAAACTGATCTTGATCATAATCGAACAATTCCTCTGACTAGATCTATGAATAATGCTCCTGAGACTCCAAATGCCTCGGCTGGAATTCAAACAGTCAAGAGGGCCAATGATGCTAATGCCATTGCTGAGGCCTTAAAGTTCATAAACATAGAAGATCCAAGTAAAGAGAAGCCCCCTGAAGCCAATGCAACAGTTTTGGAAGCAGAGCAACCTGAAGCCAAAGAAGTCAACCTTGAGGCCGCTGAGGAAGCATCTCCAACTGACCAGCCAGTTGCTGTGCAGGAAACAGTTCCAGCAGCTGAAGGTGAACAATCTCACCAAGAACCCCAAGTAGTTTCTGAGACACCAGTTGCCCCCGTTGAAGCCGTACATGTGAAAAAGCCTAGTTGGCTAAGAGATCATCCTATAGAAGCTGTTCTATATGATATTGGGAATCCAGTTTGAACGAGACAAGGCACTGCTTTGATGTCATGTTTCACATCCCAAATCAAACCTGTGAAGATTGGTGAAGTTCTTTAATCAACGGATTGGATTAATGCGATGCAAGAAGAACTAGGAGAGTTCACTCACAACAAATGGGTCTTTAAGAACAAAAGAGACGAGACCGGCACCATCATAAGGAATAAGGCCAGATTGGTAGCTAAAGAGTACGCACAGTGCGAAAGGATAGACTTCGATGAAACGTTCGCACTAGTTGCCAGACTGGAAGCCATTCATCTATTCTTGGCGTACGCAACCTATCATAACTTCACAATACTTCAAATGGACGTGAAGAGTGTTTTTCTCAATGGAAAATTAAAGGAAGAATTCTACGGCGAACAACCCCCAGGTTTCGAGCAAGGAAACCAAGTCTACAAGCTAAGGAAAGCCTTGTATGGACTAAAGCAAACACCTAGAGCATGGTATGAAACTCTCTCACATTTTATGCTCAAGAATGGATTTAAGAAAGGGGCAATCGACCGAACTTTGTTCAAGATAAAAGATGGAGAGGATATCTTGCTTGTCCAAATATATGTAGACGACATTATCGTCGGCCGCAAGAACTCAAAGCTAAGTGAGAAGTTTGCCCAGCTGATGCAAAACAAATTTCAGATGAGTATGATGGGCAAGATGACATATTTTCTTGGACTGCAAGTTGATCAGTCATATGAAGGGATTTTCATAAGTCAAAAGAAACATACTCAAGATTTGAGCAACAAGTTTTGTCCGGAGAAGACGAAGTCCTTGAGAATTCCTATGAGCACCACTTCTCAGATCACTCTTGATAAAGAAGGAGAACCTATCAATCCAACTGCTTATCGAGGGATCATTGGGTCACTGCTATATTTAACTGCCAGCAGACCCGATATATCTTATGCTGTGGGAGTGTGCGCAAGATTCCAGGCGAATCCTAAGAAGTCCCACATGGAAGCAGCGAAGAGGATCGTGAGATATTTGAAGAAGACTGAGTCTTTAGGTATTTGGTATCCCAAAACTGATGGAATCATGCTGAATAGTTCTCGAATTCAAATTTTGGATGCTGCAGAATCGATCGGAAGAGCACAAGTGGAACTTGTCAGTTCCTAGGGCATAAACTGATTAGTTGGTTCAGTAAGAAGCAACATTCAGTGGCCAAGTCAACCACTGAGGCCGAATATGTTGCAACAGCTAGCTGTTGTGCTCAAGTGCTTTGGATAAAGCAGCAGCTCAAGGATTATGGGATAGAAACTGGATGTGTACCAATTTACTGTGACAACAACAGTGCAGTCTGTATCTCGAAGAATCTAGTTCTACACTCCAGGATGAAGCACATTGATATTTGTCAACATTTCATCCGAAATCATGTTGAGAAAGAAGATATCTCGGTGGAATATATTAGAACGGAGGACCAGTTAGCGGATATTTTCACTAAACCACTACTTGAGGCTCGTTTCAAAGTGCTATGCATCAAACTAGGTCTTCTAGAGTTTGATGAAATCTCAAGAGAAGGAGATGAAAACTGATCGGTGCAAAACTGTTGATTGAGCGTGAAAAAGTGTTTGGCTTATTTGTAGAACAGTTAGCTCAATATTGAAGAAAAAGAGAACGATTCATTGGTAACGAGAAAAAGGGGGTACACAACATCCAGATATAAAAAAAAGAAATTGCAAGGAAATTATTAAAATAGTTCAGATTCATTCAGCGGGAAGGATGACGTCTTGGTGGAAAGAAGTCGGAGTCTTCAATGTTGGACCAGCCTCGAACAAAAGCCAGAATCTGCTGCTCCAGGAGCAAGCTCAATTGCATCCCGAAATGAACGGGGATAGCTGGTAGGTTTTCAAAGGCATATCTCACCCGGTCAAAAACAAAGAAAGCCCAGTCAACCTCTTTTTCATATACGAAGGCCATCATAGCCTTCCAGACCGGCGGTGAGAAGTCTGTGTCCAACGGTGAGTTAACGACGACCATCTGATTGATGATGTCAAAAGTCAGGCGATATCAAGGCATCAAGAACCTTGACGTGGCCGTCGGATGGAAACCGACGTTCGCATCTCTCCACCTCTGCCAAGTAGACCATTCTGGCATCCTATCCTCCTTAAGGTAGTCCATGACTGGCGTACCACCATGAGGAAGTCCAAAGCTGATGGAAAAGGATTCAGGAGACCAGAAAAATTCATGGTCGTTGATGTTGTTGTTGATTTCAATATCCTCCATAACATAGCTGCCGTTGGCAAACACCTTCAGCAAATCTCCATGGAAGAAGAAAGGTTTTCTGGTTACAAACGACTCAAGGTCGTTCGTCGTCAGACCCCCATCACCGTGTTGTTGACCCGTGGATTTTCCCAATACTGAACGATCAAGCCATGTTTGTTTAGGATTTTTTCTTGATCAATGGTGATATCGGTTGGAGAAGTCATGATCTTTAGATGAGTGGATTTGAGTTGTTTCTTATGGATTTCTAAAAGAGGATGGGTTGTGTGCATTCCCTTATTCATAAAAGGGGTATTTATAGACAATTTTGTGCATCGATCGAAAGGGTGGCATAATATTTAATTACAGGACACAACTCTTCACGGTTCATAGTCAGAAGTCAATGAGTCAACATTCAATTCCCAACAACTGCATCGAGCCATCCAGGAATGGACTTGTGACCAATAGGTCTGAAGGTTAAGAGTTCAGAGTCAGTGAATGGTCAATCCAAAGTTGTACGGTTACCCAGACTTTGCATTGAAGTCTAAAGAAGGAGTTCAGGAACTGAGCCTCATGAAAATTGCGCGAAGAAATTTTCAAGGTCACAGTTTTTAACTATCAAAGGAAAAGACAATTTATAACTTGTAACTAAGGATAACACGGTTTCCTAAACTTTGAATTGAAGTCTAAAGAAGGAGTTCAGGAACTGAGCCTCATGAAAACTGCGCGAAGAAACTGTTAAGGTCACAGTTTTTAACTATCGAAGGAAAAGACAGTTTATAACTGGCAACTAAGGATAACACGGTTGCTCAGTTCTTCGATAAGGATAGTTGCAAACTGTCTCAAGCAGTTTTATAAAGCAATGGGATAGGGAAAACTGCCTTGGTCAAGGGCGCGAAAATTTTACTTCAACAAAGTCTTCGGCTGTACGTTGCATTAAATGCGGGGAGCTCAATGGCGTATTACGCGGAGCCACATCGCCCATCCCACACGCTCCTTAACGGCGCAATAGAGATTTGAAAAGTCGCCTACGTCAGTGTCGATCTCAGTCGTTAATAGCAAAAAGGGGTTTTAATCTCAGCCATGGATCTTTATGATCGATTAATCAACAAAAACCTCTTAAACCCTTTGTGTCTATCTTTGACATTTTTACTCGACTCTCTACTCTCTGCAACACAATCTCTCTAGAGTCTCAAGTCTTCAACCCCAAGCATTCTAAATTGCTTGTATTACATCTGTAACCATGCCGAAAAAGAAGACTCAAATTGAAGACACCAGTATCTTGGATAACCGAGAGAAACTGTGGATACTGTCTAGGACCGTATAGCGGAGAGAACTGTGGACACAGTTTTCACAAAGAAACTGTCGAGAGACGCTCATAGTTTCAGACCAACACAGTTTCACGTCAAAAGGAACACGTGAAAAGCAAGATGCCGAACAATCATAAAGATCATTGAAGACTCAATGTAAGGAACAAAGATACACTCAATTATTACTGGAGTACAACGTTGTTCGAGTCTGACACAAATGACAAAATTGTCTTTACAAAAGCATGGTAGTGTTCAGAAAAAGGTAGAGGAGCAGGTCTCCGACCACAGAAAAGTATGGCCATTGATTGGACATCATTCGAATTGTCTCTACCGACTACTTTCTGGAGATTCAATTATAAATAGTAGAAGGACAGGACTACAGAAGCTCTCGAACATCTGAATTAAAAATGTCCTTACTCTACCGAATTTAAAGCTCAAAACAACAAAAGCTCTCAAGTGAAAGGCATTTACTCCATGGTTCATTTATTGAACACGAGGCATTGTTGCTTAAGAAATCATCAGTTATTCACCGTGTGACCTTGAGTACACGAGGATTAAGTCTTAAGACTTAGTCTATTTTCTTGGTGTTCTTACTTTTCAAGTAAGAACACAGCATCCTGCTTCTCAGTCGAGGAACAAGTTCTTACGGGCTCTTGCCAACATTAGAGTGTTCTAGGAAGAACTCAACTATCCATCCACCGAAAAAGGAGAAGGGAGGTTTGTCCTCAATCCGATTCCGACGACTGCCAGTTCTGAGAAGACTTCAAGGTGCCTCCTGGCTTCGAGGAACTGAAGAAGGAGTGAAGATCATCTACCTGGGCGAGTGATCCAGTTTGCTGCGAATGGTGGTTTTCATGGTGATTGGCTATAGATCGTGAGGAGTGTATACTTCATCTTCTTAGTGAATTACCGGATTAATTTCTGAAGAGTGGACATAGGACTTAAGGCTCCAAACCACTATAAATATTCTGTCTCGTTTACATTTTTTCATACCTTTATCTTACACAGTTCTTAACTGAGTTTTCAAACCTTCAATACTTCGCTAAAGTGTTGAAGTGTATATCTGAAAATCGTCTAATTAAAATTGCTCGGCTAACAAAGTTTTTATAATCCTAAACTGGGAAACTGACCCCCCAGTTTTAGAGTGCAACTGCTTGTAAAATTTTATGCTGCACATTTATACGTACTCTGATCTGGGACCAACAGAGTATACTTCAAATATCTCAAAACTATTACAAGAGCCTTCCAGTGATCATTACTGGGATTGCTCATGTATCTGCTCAATTTGTTCACCGCATATGCAAGATTCGGCCTAGTACAGTTAGTCAAATACATTAGACTACCAATGACCCTTGCATATTCCTCTTGACCAACTGGGTCACCTTTATTTTTAACAAAGTGAACATTGAGCTCTAGTGGTGTTTTGGCTGGTGAACTATCATAAGCATCGAATTTCCTTAATACTTTCTAAACGTTATGAGATTGTGATAGGACAATTCCATTAGGTATTCTTATGATTTTGATTCCAAGAATCACATCAGCCATACCCATGTCTTTCATGTCGAAGTTCTTCTCCTACATTCGATTAGTATCAACAATTACTTGTTGATTTCTTCCCATGATCAACATGTCGTCTACATAGAGGCAGACAATCACAAAATTGTCAAACGTGCATTTGTAGTACACACATTTGTCACATTTCATTATACTTGAATCCATTTTACAACATTCTATTATCAAACCGAACATGCCACTGCTGGGGCACTTGTTTAAGACCGTATAAGGATCTAACCAATTTGCATACCTTTCTCTCTTGTCCAGGTACTACAAATCCTTCGGGTTGATCCATATAGATTTCTTCTTCTAGCTCTCCATTTAGGAAGGCTATCTTCACATCCATTTGGTGTATTTCGAGATTGTGCAAAGCAGCAATCGCTATAAGCACCCAAATAGATGTGCTCCTAGTCACTGGTGAATAGGTATCAAAGAAATCATCTCCCTCTCTTTGTTTAAAGCCTTTCGCCACAAGGCGAGCTTTGTACTTATCAACCAAACCATCGGCTTTGTACTTTCTTTTAAGGATCCACTTGCATCCTAAGGGCTTATTACCTTTTGGGAGATCAACCAAAATCTAAGTATGATTTTGCATAATCGATTCAATCTCACTATTAATGGTTTCTTGCCATAGTGAGGCATCGGGTCTAGCTAAGGCATCTTTGATGGTTCTATATTCATCATCCAACATATAGGAGATGAAATCCGGACCAAAACTTTTAGCCACTCTAGCTCTTTGACTACGTCTCAGTTCTTCCTCTATAGGAGTAGAACTAGTAGTCTCTTCATATGTCCTTTTCCTAGACATAGTCAGTACATCTTCCTTATCTTTACAAGGATACATGTGCTCAAAGAATATAGCATTCCTTGACTCTATAGTGGTGCCTTCGATCACATTCGGATTATCCAACTTGTGCACCAGAAATCGATTGTTTTAGGTCCAATTGCAATCGATTGTTTTAGGTCCAATTGCAACTTGTTTGGGTAAAGGTACTTCGACATTTGCAAAATAACCCCACACCTTAAGGTACTTGTAGGAAGGTTTTCTACCTTTCCACAACGCATAAGGTGTCACCTCTTTACCTTTAAGAGGTATCTTATTCAAGATATAGTTAGCTATCAAGACAGCTTCACCCCACATATTTTGGGGTAGCCTCGAACTGATCAACAGAGCATTCATCATTTCCTTTAGTGTCCGATTTTTCATTTCGATAACACCATTGGACTGAGGTGAATAGGGTGCCGTTGTTTGATGAATAATGCCCGAAGCGACGCATAATTCTTCAAACAGTGCAACATACTCTCCACCTCTATCACTTCGAATCATCTTGATCCGACTACTCAATTGATTTTCAGCCTCTTCTTTATAATTTTTAAAGGTATCAATTGCTTCATCTTTACTTTTTAATAAGTAGAATAACAATATCTGGTGCAATCGTCAATAAAAGCAATAAAATACTTTTTCCCACCTCCAGTCAGCACCATTTTAAAATCACACAAATCCGCGTGGATCAACTCTAGAGGTTTAGTGCTCCTTTCGACTGAATTAAATGACGTTCTTGTCATTTTCACCTCAACACAAACTTTACATTTAGTTTGTTTAAACTCAGCCACTTTTAGTAAATTTAAGTTTATTAATCTCTTTATTGCATTAAGATTCACATGTCCCAATCTTACATGCCACAAATTAGAGCACTCAATCAAATAAGAAGAAGTAGATTCAACTTTATTGATATTCTTTCTGACTAGGCGCCGTGTCATTACATTCAACTTGAAAAGACCATTGACGAGATATCCTCTACCAAGGAATTTCCCAAACTTTGACAAGATAAACTTTTCAGAATCAAATACAAGTTTAAATCCATGATTTACAAGTAAAGAGCCCGAAACGAGGTTCTTTTGGATGTCTGGGACATGAAACACATCCTTCAAGGTCAAGTCCTTGCCACTAGTGAGCTTGAACACAACATTGCCCACTCCAACCACATCTGAGGAAGCTTGATTGCCCATATTGAGCTTTCTTCCTTCAACAGACTTATAGGAGACAAACACACTCCTATCTTAAGCCACGTGACATGTTGCGCTTGTGTCAACAAACTATTCACGTGGATTATCAACATGGTGAACCTCGGAAACCACAGTACACAAGTCATCATCCCAATCATCATCGGGTTCAACATTGCATTGATTCGCCATATGCCCATTCTTGCCACAATTAAAGCAAACACCTTTGAACTTAGGTTCTTGTATCACAATCCCCTTGTTCGTCGGGTTAGGTCTTTTTCTTTTCTATGACGGACCACCATGTTCCATCAAATTGACCTTAGCATCCATAGCTCTCGGCTTAGGATCCACCTTTTGATTGTCCTCTTTGATACGAAGCTTGAGAACCAAATCTTCAAGAGAAATAGCCTTTTGCTTATGCTTAGGGTAACTCTTGATGTCCTTCCACAAAGGAGGCAACTTTTCAATGACCGCAGCCACATTGAAGGCATCGGGGAGTAGCATCCCCTCGGCGTGAACATTGTGCAAAATGAGTTGAAACTCTTGCACTTGTTCCACCACCGAACGATTATCAACTATTTGGTATGAGAAATACTTGGCCACGACGTACTTCTTAGTACCCGCATCCTCTGTTTTATACTTTTTCTTTAGTTGTTCCCATAGTTCTTTTGCGGTGTTTACATTACAATCACGGCATAAAGAAGATCAACTAAACAATTAAATACAAAATTTTGACAAAGAAAATTTCCATGGCACCAATTGTCGAAGGCAATTCTCTTGTCCTGATCGGTCTCATCATCGGCAAGCTCGGGCTTGTCTTCCTTCAAGTAGGCAGCCAATCCAAGAGTAGTAAGATAGAATAGCATTTTTTGTTGCCATGTCTTGATGTCCAAACCTTCAAATTTGAATGGCTTGTCGGCTTGGGCATTAGAAGGGAGTTGACGTGCGTTGTTGGTGTTGCTTCCTCCAGACCCAATGAGAGTGTGATTAGCCATTTCAGATCTTGAGAAGTAGAAATTCGTCTTGCAATTGTTGGATATGAGATCTGTGATACAAGACTGAAAACACTACAAGAAATAAAGTGTAATACAGCAAGTTTTTACAAGTAGAACTGCAAGTACTGCTAGTATGAGAACAAAATGAAAATAACAATATTAAAGAAATAATATGAAACAAAAGAAACAAATCAGCCGAGTTGAGGAAGCCCTTTTCCCGCAAGACGAATTCGCCAACATAGTGCTCATTCACCGGCGATCGTCCCTAAAGGTAAAACAGCTTCGTCCTTTACGAGGCAGCACCGCAAATTGCAAAAGCTCCAACGAACTAAACAGAGGTGAAACTGAGTTGCTTAAAAACAACGAAAAAGAAGCAGTTGTATGGGAATAAAGATGCAGTATCTGGCTAAGTGAGCTTGTCTGATGTCTGGGCGACAGGGACAAGAGACAACCCTAAGCATGCCTATTTCTAGACATGTACCACCTGGGAGGAGCCTGTCTGTTACAGTCGCAGCAGCCGAGCCGTTACAGGTGGGAGACACGGCCATAACGTGCGCGTCAATCACGGACGCGCACAGGTGTGTTTGACCCACGTGAACAATGTGTCTGAAATGTTCGACACGCATTTGCAACATGTGGCTAACTCATCATCCACGTCACATGCTCCGTGTGCACCACGTCGACTAGACCAACCACTTCGATATTCCACATGTCGAGCCCGCAGGCTGATTTCAAGTGCCCAAAAAGATAATACACAGTGGACTAAGCCAAGCCAAGGGCCCAAAGACCAATTGCTATGAACCAAGACCGAGACCAAGCTGAGCCAGAGCTGGGCCCGGGGTTGGGGCTCGGGCACTCGGCCGGTGGCCTCGCTGAGGCCGTAGGCCGAGGTGGGGCGGGGCAAGAGACAGCGGTGGCACGCGACGACGCCACCGGGTGCCACATACACTGCACACCATGTTATTACACACCTCAACCATATAGATTAATTAGTTTAATTAATCAATGTGGGACACTTCATTTATTACACAACTCCCTTATGTAATAATCCCACCAACCATGTCACTTCGTGGACTCATTTCTTACTCACCGAAATTTGGTTTTGAGAAAATAAATATACCACGATCATCTGCTCTTTGCGTAGATTAAATTGGTAATATTTAATTTCAATTGCACTCAAAGCAAGCTTTGGAAGGTCTCTCGCTGAACTTTAGTTCACTGGGTTGTGAACCTTCCTTCTTAGCTTTGGCTCTCTCAAGAAGTCTTGTCAGCTTCCTCATCTGCTCCTCAAGATCTTAATGGCGCTCTCTTCCTCCTTCTTCTGGTAGGAAGGTGTTAGTGCTGACTTTGATGTAGATGCCTGTCCAGAAGATCTGTCAGCATGGTAAGGCTTTTGAGGCCTTCTATTGAACTCCCTTTTGCGAAAAAGACAACATCTCCTTCTAGATGTGTGCTGACACTTCGCACTGCTTCATTCCTGTTCGCCATTTATATGTCCCATTCATGGGCTTGGAGCTGGGCGAACACGTCCTTGGTCGTCATCTCGGAGAGATCACTCTCCTTCAAGTTGGTAGCTTTGACGAACTAGTCCTCCTTGGGCATCTTGGAGAGAATTTTTGCATTCATATCTGCAATCTCATAAGTTCTCCCCATGTTTTTCAGCTCATAGATAATAGCATTGAATCTAGCTTCCATTGATTTAACATTTTCACCATGAAGCATTTGAAAAGATTCATACTTATCTACATAGTTTTGAAGCATGTTCCGCTTCATCTGAGTTGTTTCTTGGCTAAGAGTGTCAAGAAATTCCCACATCTTGTTGGCATTGTTGTGCTCGAGAACTTCAACAACCAGTGACTCTGGTAGGGATTGAAGGATAAGCTCCATGGCCACTGAATCCAACTGAAAACAAACTTTGTCGTCGTTCATCCACTTTGCATAAGGCTTCTCCACTATCTCCTGACCCTCTGCTCCTCCGAGCTATGTATTCACTTTGGTGATCTTCAGTGGTTCGATAGATAGAACCTCAACCATCTCTAGGTGGACATTCTTCAACATTATCAGCGAATGCTTTTTCCATATTTCAATGTTTTCTTATGAGTACTTTAGAAGCTTTGTAATATGTGCCATCTCTGTGTACCTAAGCTTGAAAACACATAAACAGAAACCAAGTGTAGAAAACAGAGATCTGGGCCTAAGTGACTCAACACAACCTTAGTCTGTAAGAACATTGGCGAGTGATACCACTTGTTGGTCCCGAAATCAGAGTGTTAAACTGTGCAGCGGAAGGTTTGTCTATGCAGCAGAAGTAATAAAAGATAGTTGAACTGGTTCGAATAAACAAAGTATAGTCAGTTTAGTGTGTAGAAGACTTAAGCTTAGGTCTGTTCTGGTTAATTCACTTTCACAGCATATACTCTTCAATACTTGGACAAGTATTGAAGGTTTCAAAAGTCAGTTTGTGAAACAGAAAAACAAAGCAGGTATAAAAGTATAGCAGTAAACAACACACAAGATATATAGTGGTTCGGATCTCAATATCTTACATCCACTCTTCAGACCCAAGGTCTGGATAATTCACTAAGAAAATACAAGCCTCCTTATGATCTATGCATAGCCCATTGACGCCTCCATCCTTCGGTCAGCTGTGGCACTTGCCTAGGAACTCCTTGCGGACTTAGTCTTCAGGTTGAAGTGAGGATGACACCCCGTAGCTTTCTTCCTGGTGGTTGGATGTTTACTGTTCTTCCTGAAACTTAGGTGGTTATCATACACCCGCGAGAATTAGTATCCCAGACTAGGAAACTAACTGCTATGAATATATCTCAGAAAGATATATTCACCAAAGAAGGGATTCAGCTTGAAAGCTTCAGCCTCGTGCTAGGAAAGTTAGCACAGAGCATAACTTGAGTCGAAGACTCAAGTCTCGTGTAAAGAAACACGGAAACTCAGAGAGTTTAGCAAAGAGATGGCTTAGTACAATGCCCTTTATCGTGTGAAGACTTTCTGAACTTCGTTCAAACTTCATAACCGTTAAAGGTTGAGAGGGCAGACCTTTATATAGAGGAATTCCTCTCAAAATTTTGAATTTTTCTCGTTAGATACATAAATCCAAACGTTAGACTCATGGAAGATATTGTCCAATCGTAGCCCATGCCTTAGGTCTGCTTTCTGCTCTGCACTGCTGCGTTAGTGTACCATACACTAACTTTATGTCAGACTAAGTTCTCAGTTTGAGGGATCCAGGTTTGGATAACCTCGTACTGACTACCACTTGGGCATGTAAATGCCTAAGTCTGACTGAGCTTCGGTATATTTCTAATAGCTCAAGCTTTAAAGATAGAGGCTCTTATACTGACTTTCTAAGGTCACTACAACTTAGCCCTCATACTGACTTCCCAAGGTCAGTATGGTAGACCCTCATACTGATTGTCCACAGTCAGTATGAAAAACGCCCTCATACTGAATCAGTATGGAAAACCCTCATACTGACTTCTCCAAGTCAGTACGGGGAAGCCCTCATACTGACTTCTCCTGGTCAGTATGGAGAACCTTATACTGGGTGCTCAAACTCAGTTCCGGTTAAGGATGTACTTGGTGAAAACAAAGTTTCAGTCGTGCATGTAGTCAGTTCTCAAGCATTCTCCTTTGCTCGGTCTTCAACCTAAGTTTTATTACAACTCGATCGATCCTATACAAGGATTACAGTTTAGAACTCTAGACTCTTAAAAACTGACTAAAGTGGGTTTTGACATATCGATATACTTAAAACCAGAGGGAACCTAAAAATTGGTTTCTAACAATTTGGCAGGGTGTTATTTGATTACATGTTTCG
This sequence comes from Plectranthus barbatus, assembly GCA_026898455.1. Lineage (NCBI taxonomy): Eukaryota > Viridiplantae > Streptophyta > Magnoliopsida > Lamiales > Lamiaceae > Plectranthus > Plectranthus barbatus. The sequence goes on along the minus strand of JAPKLW010002776.1, from coordinate 17,622 downwards.
ATAAAATATTTAAATGTCTATTAACATCCTTTCACATTAAATATCGCATTTAGTGTGGCATATTCCATAAGCAAAACTGAAGTGCAATTGTCCCTCCCAAAATATGGTCATCAGCATGGCTGATAAGCATGGAAAGCTTTAGAGTCAATACATGTGCATAAGCTCAGACCAAAAATTGTCAGCATAGATCTCCGTCAGCTTAGTCTTCAATTTTCAATTCTTAAAGTGAGAGCTTGGACTCAACTTTAATTTGCATGTCTTCCTCTTCATTAGCCTTGAAAGATTAAGAGTTTGAACTCAATCTTAGTGGTTGATACCACTTGTTGGTATTGATAAGTTAGTATTTTCACTAACTTCTCAATTAGTTTTTAGGTTGTTTTAATTGTTTTTAATGCATTTTACTTTTTTGTCATGCATGAATGGGTTTTCGCACGTGTTAAGCTCGTGGTGGTGTGTTTTGCAGGTTTAGGGTCGAATTTGGCTAAGTATGAAGAAGGAGACTTTGTGGGAGCTTTGGTTTCGACCAACGTGGGGCTGCATCGGTCAACACGAAGGTCATGGATCGATCAAGGTGAAAGCTAATGTAGGATTGATGTGAATAGATCGACGTCGTCGATGCCAATCTACGTCGATCGACGTCCACCTACCAGCAATGATCGTTCTCGGATCGAAGTGGGGATCGAAGCGAGACTCCACGTTGGTCGACATCAACTCTATATTCCAAAGATTTGATCGAGATTTGGAGATAGAAATATATCTAATCTCCTAGGCTTAGTAGGATACATCCGCCACTATTATAAATAGCCTTATAGTTCGAAAATTATAGACATGCATTATTTTGAGACTTATTTTCCAGCAGCAATTATACACTCTTGGAGTCGAATTATTGGAGTTTATGTGTATAAATTTGACATTGATTTCTACATTCAGTTTATGTTATGCAAGTCCAATGCAAGTTTTATCTTTCCTTGATAATATTTGTTATGGCTATGTGTAACTAAGTTAGCATCAGATTCTAGGGTTTCGAACTATTATGTCTTCATGTTTGATTAATTAAATTAATTATCCTTTCCTATCATAGTTTATGAAATCTAGTGCTTAATTTGCAATCTTGATTTACTGGCCACTTATTATGATTGATTAGTTGATAATTAAAGACTCGAAAAGTAATAATTATCAATGGAAAAAATTTTCATAATATAATTTGATTTCTTGTCTGAAAAGAGGGAAATATATTATAGGAATAAATTTGTAGGGTTCTGGAGTTAATTAGATTCTTCTCAAGACTGAAAGGAAAGAGATATTTAATTAATCTACTGTATGAATTGTCTGATCTAGAAACTTGTACTAATTTTCTGATGTTTCACTGTGATTAGGAATTAAATTGGTATTAATTAATTTGTCGGTACATGTAAGGCATAACAGGTAGAAAACCCTGGAATCTGCGTTTTCCATATTTGAATCCAAAAAGCTTTTCAATTTTATGTTTTAATTTTATGTCCAAGTTATTTTGTTTCCGAATGCTCAAACCCCAATTTTTTAATGTCCCTAAATAATATTCCAAGAAACTATGTTTAGTATATAAGGTTTTCGAAATTTCACTCCTCTGGGTTCGATAATTTATTTGTCGCTATATTATTAGCTTTTGCTAAATTGCTATTCAAAATAATTAGCGATCAGGTATCAAGAAGATTGATATATTCTTCGTAGATGGTCTTTTAAGAGCGTACTGAGAGCTTGGACTCAATATCAACATTTGATGTGATCAAAATTAAGAGCTTGGACTTAGTTTTATTCTGCATCCCTTCTGAGAAATAAGAAAGTGAATGAGAGCTTGGACTCATTCTTCTCCTTCTTTGATTTCATCAAACTCCATAAGACCGAGTTTGATACAAAGCTCCTTAAAGCGAGATTCTGGAAGCGGTTTCATGAAAATGTCGGCAAGATGATCGTCCGTACGAATGAACTCCACACTTATATCTTTCTTCTTAACATGATCTCGAATAAAGTGATGTCAAATGTCAATGTGCTTAGTTCTGGAATGATGAACCGGATTCTTCGTAATGCACATCGCATTGTTATTATCCCAATAGATGGGTACACATCCTAAGTCCACACAATAGTCGAGCAGCTATTATTTGATCCATATGATTTTAGCACAGCATCTAGCAGTAGCAACATACTCCACTTCTGTTGTAGAGTTGCAATCGAGTGTTGTTTCTTGCTAAATCATCTTATGTCTAAGAAACTGACAAGTTCCACTCGTGCTTTTGCAATCAATACAACAACCTCCGAAGTCTGAGTTTGAGTATCCATTGAGAATAAGCTCGTCACATTTGGGATATCAAATTCCAAGTGACTCAATGCACTTCAGATACCTTACTATACTCTTGGCAGCATCTATGTTCGATTTCTTCACATTGGCTTGAAATCTCGCACATAATTCGATGCCATAAGAAATATCAAGTTGGCTTGCTGTCAAATACAAGAGAGAGCCTATGATTCCTCTGTATGCTGATGGATCGACTGACTCTCCATCTTCATCTAGTGTGATATGCACTGATTGCAAAATTATTTTACTAGCGACTTAGCAAATCTAATAATAAAGTGGCAAATAAATTATCGAATCCCATGGGGAAGAAATAACAAAAAATCTTAAGTACTAAAATATAAGTTCTCGAAACACTGGTTAGGAAAGAAAATAAACTTTGGGTTTTGTCTCAACTGATTTCGCAAATTAAAATTAAACAGGAAAATAAAAGACTTTTGATGAAGCAGTTATGAGAAGTACAGATTTCAGGGATATCTACCTATCAAGTATGACATGTATGAATGAATTGATTAATTCCCAATTTAATTCCTCTTCGTAGTGAAACATCAGAAAAGTATTATGAACTTCTATGTTGGACAATTCATAAAGTAGATTAGTCAATTACCTATCTCCGTTCGGTCTCAAGATGAATTAACTAACTCCAAAAATCAACAGATTTATTCCTATAATCTATCTCCTTCTGCTCAGACAAGCAATCAAATTATATTGTGAAAACTCTTTCCATTGAAAACTATTACAGTTACGTCTCAAGTTCTCAACTAATTAATCCTAAGATGTGGCCAGCAAACTCAAGATTATGAATAAGCACAGATTTCACAAACTACGATGGGAAAGGGAAAATAATTCAATTAATCAAACATGCATACATTGATAGTTCAAAACCCTAGAATCTGAGAAAGGATTTAGTTACACATCCATGAATAGAATCATCAGAGATAAAGAAAAACATGAATTGTTTAAAACTTGGGTGTAGATGTCTTCCCACAAAAACCTGTCATCAAACATAAAACCTAAAAAGCACTTGGAAATCTCTAAAATCTTCAACCCTAAAATCTCCTAAATTCTCCACTAATTTCCAAACTAATTTTCGAATTTTACATGCCCTTTTATAGTAGTGATAGATGTATCAAACAGTATCTAGGATTAGATATGTCTCTATCTTCAGATCAGGAGCAGATTAGGAATTCCCGACGCCGCGTCGATCGATGGAGAATTGGCGTCGATTGACAGCCTTGAAGAACCCACGTCGATCAACGCACATCCTGTGTCGATCGACGTGGACCTGGTCTTCGCGTCTTGCATCAATATCTCTTCTATTCTCTTCGTCGATCGTCCTCTCGAATGCCTGCGTATCGACGTGCCCTGGGCGTCGATCGACATGGACCTGGAACCTCAAGCAATTCCTGATTCTTCCCTGTTTCCGACAGAAAACCTGCACAATTCACCAATCACAACATTACGAGCATAAAAGCCAATTCATGCACAAAAAGACACGTAAAGTAATCTAAACATCACCCAATTAGTCAAAGAACAAGTAGATAAGTTGGTAAAAATACTAACTTATCATGCACACTCGTGCTCTTCAGAATCCTCAGAGACTTAGTCTTTTCTGGAAGAAACTTGTTTATGAGGTCTCTGGTGTACTTATTCTGATTGATGAATATCCCTTCGTTGGACTGATGAACTTGTAGTCCTAAGAAGTACGTCATTTTACCCATCATACTCATTTGGAAATGACTCTACATAAGCTGGACAAATTTCTCGCAAAGGCTCATATTCATTTACCAAAATATAACATCGTCGACATAAATCTGGACCAATAACATATCATCTTCATCTTTGATTAAGAACAAGGTCCTGCCGATCTTCCCTTTTTCTGAATCCATTCTTCAGTATGAACTGGGATAGGGTCTCATACCAAGCTCGCGGCGCTTGCTTCAATCCATATAGTATTTTTCGTAGCTTGTATTCGAAACCAAGAGTTTGCTCCACATATACTTCCTCCTTTAGTTTGCCATTGAGAAAAACACTCTTCACGTCCATCTGGTAGACCGTGAATCCATGATATGTAGCATAGGCTAGAAATAGTCTGATAGCCTCTAGTCTGGCTATCGGAGCAAAGGTCTCATCAAAATCGATTCCTACGCACTGCGCATATCCTTTGGAAACTAGTCTGGCTTTGTTTCTGACTATGTTACCAGTTTTATCTTGCTTGTTCTTGAATACCCACTTGGTTCTGATCACAGACTGATGTGATGGACGATCTACCAAGTCCCAAACATGGTTGCGAGTGAATTATGCAAGCTCCTCTTGCATGGCATTTATCCAGTCAGCTGATTGAAGTGCGTCTGCAACTTTTGTTGGTTCGATTTGCAAAATATAGCATGTAAGTAGCTCACTGTCTTGTCTGGTTCGAAATGGATTGGCGACATCATTCAGTACAACTTCTTCTGGATGGTTGCAAAGCCATTTGGGTCGCTAAAGTTCTTCGACCTCGATGGATTGAGTGAAGGGTTCCTCAGAGTGAATACCTACGACCGACACGTCTGTTAGAAAATAGTCTTCAGGGATAATCTTGTTTCCCAATACTTGATTATCTGCACCTTGGTCGGACTCGACTGGAAGAAGAGTCTGAGCATGTTCTTCAGTATTGACTATGTTTTCAGTTTGTACTCCGCTTTCTGCTTCAGCTCTATCTTCGACATTTGTTTGAGGTTGAGCATCTTCAGTCCTAGCTTCTCAATCATCAGCCTGAACTTGAGCATTACCAGTCTGAAATCCTGGGTCTTCACGTTCTTCATCAACAATGTCAGCTTGGAAGACACCAGTATGAATTCCCCCTTAATTTATGCTATCTTTTAGAGTTACGGGAATTCGAGGTCTCAGCATGATAGTTAGCATCATCGACCCTCTTGGTTGTCTGATGGTTAATCGAGGATGTTGGTTGAGAAGATCCATCCTTCATAGATTTAGTCAAAATAGTCGGTTTAGCATTGGAAGAATTTGTGCCGACTGTTCATTGGCATCATTGATCTTAAGAATATCTTTTCCCAACTCTCTCATGGTCCTGCGCAAAGTAGTTTCATAAAAAATGACATTACATGTTATCACCAAAAGTTTGGTAGTCCTATTGAATACCTGATATCCCTTATGAGATGGGTGCCCATATCCAAGGAACACACCTTCATCAGCTTTGGGAGTAAAGGCATTCAGTTTCGACTTACAATTGTTTTAAACATAACATGGTGAACCAAAAGCACAAATATGAGCTAAGAATGGAATAAAACCATGATATATCTCTTATGGGGTGGGTCTTTTGAAGTCTATCATAAATGTCGCTTCGATTTTGAGTATAGCACGCAGTCATCAATGCTTCGCCCCAAAATTTCTCACCCAAGCTGGTCTCCGCCATCATGGTTCGGACTGCTTCCTTAAGCATCCGATTTCTTTAGGGCTGGCAATTTCTGACACGACACGATAACACGACACGAACACGCACGATAAAAGCGAGCACGAACACGACACGAACCTGTTAAGCTCAAACACGAACACGACACGAACCCGTTAAGCTCAAACACAATAATGACACGACACGAAAACGACCCGACACGATAAAAATTAACCTTACTAAAATTGTTAGTTTTACACTTGGGACAAAAAAAATTTAATATGACACGATAACACGACACAAACACGCATGATAACGATGAGCACGAACATGACACGAACCTGTTAAGCTCAGACACGAACCCAACACTAACCCGTTAAGCTCAAACACGATAATGACACGACACGATAAGACACGACACGATAACGACCCAACACGCACGAATTGACAGCCCTAGATTTCTTCGTTCTGGGAGGCCATTCTGTTGTAGAGTTCTTGGAGTTGATCGCTCATGCCTGATGCCAACTTCCACACAGAAATCCATCAGAGGCCCGTTGCACAGCTCTGTCCTAATTTCAGATCTGATACTCTTGACTAAATCCTCCTATTGGTTCTGGACACGCATGATCAGCTCTGGAAGAATGATCTTCACCTGGTCCTTGGCCTCGAGAAGCTTAATCCAAGTATAGCGCAAGTAGTCATCGACGACTACTAGTGAGAATCTCTTTCCTTCAATAGTTGGGGGATTTACAGGACCGAACAAGTCCATATAGAGTAACTCCAGCACTCGGGTAGTGCTTGGGCTGACTGCTATGTTCTTCAAGGAGGCCTTGGTTTGCTTCCCTTGCTGGTAGGCCTTGCATACTCCTTCCTTCTTGAACACTCCATTCGGTAAACCTTTTACCAGATTGTGCTTAGACAAATAGTTTATTGTCTTGAAATCTAGATGGCTTAATCTCTTGTGTCATACCCAGTTTGTCTCTGTCGTACCGGTGGCAACAAATCACGAGTCAGTCTACCCGCTCAGCCAATCTACTACATAGAGTCCACCTTTGCGAACTCCCCTCAACTTGATGTCTCCAATACCTTTATCCTTGAATTAACATTCAGATTCCTCGAAGGAGACAATATATCCATTCTCACTGAGTTGACTGACACTGAGTAAATTGTGTTTTATATTGGTGATGAGGGATACGTTGATTAACCTTAGTCCGTTCTACTCGATGCATCCCCTTCCAAAGACTCTTCCCTTATATTTGTCGCCAAACAGCACCGGTGGTCCTCGGATCATGTGAGCTCAGTAAAGAATTCTTTGTTTCTTGTCATGTGCGCTAAGCATTCGCTGTCGAGGATCCACTCGTTTTTGTCTTGCGGTACATGTTCCTGCAATCACAAGGTTTAATTTTTAGGTTCCCTAGTATCTGCGGGTCCTACGGGATTAGCTCATGTGATCAGCCCCTTAGGGATCCACACTTTTGTGATCTTAAAAGCAGGTGTCGTCTTGCTGTTATCACTGGCAAAAACCATTCCCTTCCTTCTGAAATAATGCATGATTTTTGATTGGGAAGGATTGGAAATGTGTGGAGTTCTCTTAGAGGAGTGCTTCTGCTGAGAAACTCAGAATTTGGGTTCGGGATGTGAGTACTGTTGGGATTGTATACAAAAAGCATAAATGATTAAGTGTTTGTATACTGGACTTCATTTATGTGTTGCATCAACAATTCTCGCTATCTGATAAATGTGAACATATAACGAACTATAATATCCTTTTATCTCGTAGATAGGGATGACCATATGGTGTGTAGGAGATCACAGAGGATCATATGGTTCGTTTGACCTAGCGAGATATAAACAGTATAACAGCTGAAACAGTCCCTGGATAGGCTGTTGGTTTAAGCTGCGGCACATCGGTTCATAAGTGGGCTTATCCTAGCTACTTGATGTGTCGGTACATATTTATGTATTGATGGGATCAACAGTGGGATGTGCCATTCTCATTGACATATGAATGAGCCAGATCCCTAACATACTTCCTATGATCTTAAACCTTACTGAAGGATAAGGGGCACACACGGATTGACCACACTTTGATCTGCTATGGTGGAGAGTCTTACATGTACTCTTATACATGCACTTTGGGTGTTGGCAATTTGTGTGGGGTCTGCTTAGGCTGGATGTATAGGTAAGCATATCCGTTTCAGGATGGTGACATTCCCTGATGAGCTCACAAGGTTCTTTATGCTAAGTCCTGCAGGCTGAATGATTTGTTCAAGCATAAGAGAAAAGGAGTGAGTGGTATTAATCAGGAAATAAGATATTAATTAATTGTGGTTAATTGTCATAAACCAAATTAATTAATGAATGTCTAAAACCTTAAATATGTGGATCATGTTAGTTTAATGCAACCCGTTCCTAATAACGTGGTAATGAAGGGGCGAGTCAACATTGTTACCGTGGTGAAGGTTAAAACAATGTTTTATTAATTAATTATGTTCTGGGTTGAACAAGGAAGAATTAATTAATAAAGAGGGCCCACTTTATTATTTGCATTTGATCCCTGGTCTGGCCCACACACTGCTCAAGCCCAATTCGGGTTAGGGTTTCTCAAAACCCTAACACTATAAATAGTCTTTCCCTCTCAGATCAGATGTAGTACACAATACAGTATACAATTAATATTCAATTAGAATATTGAGTGTGAGAGGCGAGATTGGGCGATCAGAAGGAGGGATTTATTATGATCAAATCCTCCTGCTTTCTGATTCAACTTGGTGGATAATCCTCACCAATTTCCAAGGAGCAATGGAACAGATCAGAAGATCAGATCTGTAGGAACACAATCAAAGATGGAGTTCCATTCCGCTTCAGATCTAACTTTATCGTTCATTCTCCGATCTAGATCTGTAGGTCAAACGATTGAAGAAAGGTATTTCCCTTAATCCATCCTATACAATTAAGTTTGTAGGAGCATGCATAGGATTCGCATGGTTTATTTAATTGAATTTATTTTGATATCCTAAGAACAGCCCTGCGAATTAAATAACAACTCATGTTGTTAGCCGTAGACTCGAATCCTACAATTGGTATCAGAGCGAGGTTCCAGTTCTTAGGCTCTGTCCTTAATGAATTTAATTAAATGAATTTGTATGTTCATGGATGGATTTAAATTGTTGTGGATATTTTTGTCTTGTGGCCTTCTCGTTTTGGTTTTTGTTTTTCACCACGAGAAAATCCGTGGTTAGATTGATAGGGAAAAATATGTAATAGATCTAGATCTGTTTTGTATTTTTTATTCAATCTGTAAAATATTCAAAAACCAAGTTGAAGATGGAGAACAAGAATTTCCAGCAGCAGTTCTGTCACCAGCGACCGGCGACGGCGGAGAGCGGCGGCGCAGGCGGCGAAGGCAGCGGCGCACAGGAAACCCTAGGGTTGTGACCTGTGCGTGGCTGGGCTGCCCCCCACCGCGCGCGCGCGCTTCCTCCGACCACCATGGCTCGTCTTGGCGTGATTTCGGGCGTGCGTCGGCTGAGAGGAGCGGCGGCCTGTTTGCAGCGGGCGGACAAACAAGGTTCGCGGCGGAACCCTATTCGTGAGGGTGGAGGCGGCGCGCAGCAGTCCTGTGCTGCGTGCGGCTGGGCCGCGCCCTCACCAAGTCTGCGCACCGGCTCTCCTCTCACTCTCTCAGTCGTCACTCACGGTGACGATGGTGGTGGCGTCGAACAGCAAGGCCGCGCGCGGCGGTTCGTAGTAGCAGCGTGCAACAGCTCGCTCTCCTCTCTCTCGCGACTGCGGTGGTTCAGGCATCACCGGTGACCCTCCTCTCTGCCGGCGACATCGCGCGAGGGTGGTGGCTGGCGTAGGTGGTGCGGCTGCGGCGGTCAGAGGCGGCGGCGGTGGCTGTAGGGGTGGCTGGCGGCTAGGGTTTCCAACAAACCCTAGGGTTTGTGCTGCTGGGCCTGTTTTTGGCCTCCCAGCCCGGAGGCGGCCCGGTTCAGCTGTGAACCCTAGTTCTGGTCCACTATGCAGCCCGATTTGCAGTTTTTCAGTGGGAGCCCAATTCTGAAGATCTGTGTTGTAATTAAAGCCTTGTAATAGATAGGATTTAATTTGTAATCGCATCTGAGGGGCCACGAGAAATTTTAGTTGTTTATTTAATTATTTCTCGTATGATGTGATTTATTATGTGCGCACTAGTAAATAATAGGAAAGCATGCCTATTTGCTTTAATTATTTACTTTTATAAGCATGTTGCAATTTAATTTTTGAGCATGTCTTATGTGATTTATTTTATGTTGTAAATTATGTCTATAAATTCCGGATTCATATTAATTTATGATGGAATTTTGGGTTGACGTAATTTATGGCAACATAAAATAATGTGTGCGCATGAAACCTTTAGAATTAAAATACTAAACTGGATTTTGGTTCTTTTCTAACCAAGATCATTAGACCTCCACAAATACGACTTCTCATTGGAAGTGGAGTATCTCGAAGCGTAAACGGTCTACTCGGGTAGCTTACGTTAGGGGTCCCTCACAAGTTCCAATGCGATGAGGTTTCCAAAATAAAACACTTATTTTAAGATGAGAAGTGGGAGCCTCTAAGCAAACGGTCTACTCGAGTAGCTTGCATTGAGACAACTTTCACTCATCTCTAAGATTAATCTAAGTGGGATAACAAAGGATGTTAAGGGCAGGACGCATGGGTCTAGTACGTATGTCGAATCGCCTTTTTAATGTCCGGAGTTAGGCTTGTGGTTATTTTGGCTTAGATGTTGCCTGGAGTATAACTATTTTGAGATGTCCCTGCTCCGGATAGGTGAACATGGTCTTGAGATCTCCAATATTAATTTCTTTTGCTTAAGATACCTGGCATGTTAAGAAATTAAAGGATCATTTGATCTGGTTGAGCGTTCATCGTAAACGGTCTACTCGGGTAGCTTGCGGTGAATTAGCTTGGGCAATTGGAGGAAACAAATTGTATTATTTTATCTAAAGGTTACTATGCATATTTGTTTCAACTGTTCTGTTGTATGTTCTTAATTTATTTATTTATTCATTTTCAGATATGTCTATCATTATTTGTATTTTGGCACAAAATCCCATGAAGGGTTCGAATTTCCTGGAATGGAAATGGCTCATGGAGCGATGCATGTTTGCTACACAGACTGTTTTTGTGTTACTTGTGCCTCGTTTAGCTGTACCTCTCATTGAGTCCTCAGATTTCTCTAGGAACTCTTTTGAAAAGTGGATGACGAACAACGATAAGTTATTATCAATGCTCAGGTCATCCATGATTGAGGAGCTCCAACTTAAGTATCAGTATTGTACTGATGCGGTTGAGATTTGGAGAGATCTAATCAGGACTTATGGTAGGCATGGACAGACTGCCAGTGCCGAGTTTATAATGCAAATTGTAAACTGTAAAATGGCAGAAGGTAGTAATGTTAGGGAGCATGTGTTGCACATGGATCACCTTAGAAGATTCTATATCTTAAATGGTGGAAATATGAATGATCAGTTATTCACTGATGTCATATACGACTCCCTTCCAGAATCTTTCTATGACTTCACTTCTATAGTCGAAGACAAGGTGTTCACTCTGGATCAGTTGATCAGTTTCTTGGAGGCTGCTCAACAGATCAATGATTACTTGTCTGCTGTTGTGCTTGACTATCACTTCCCACTCCCAAGTGTAGAGGATGTAAGCATGAACGATTCGACTAGTGATGCTCCTATAGAAAGATTTGGAGGCAAAGTTTACAAAAGAAAGGTCTGTTCTGCATGCAAAAGGAAAGGTCACTGTAAAGTAAATTGTCCGGTGTTTGTCACCAAGGGACAATGTACATCATCTTCTGCACTAGTCATTGAAACATCTTTAGCATCAGTTTCTATCCATTCGTGGATAGTGGATACTGGAGCTACTGATCATGTTTGTTACTCTATGCAGGGGTTCAAGCTGACTAGAGAGCTTGAGATGGTGAGGTTACCATCTCCATGGGAAATGCTGCTAGAGTCTCTGCTACAGCAATTGGAGATGTTACTTTATGTTTTGGGAATAATGTTTTAACACTAAGAGATGTTTTCTTTGTGCCGACTTTTCAGCGAAACTTGATTTCAGTTTCCAAACTTTTTGATGATGATTTTCTGTTATTTTTGGTAGAGATGTTTCTATCATGAGAAATAACGTTGTTATCTGTCATGGGTCACTGAAAGATTCTCTTTATGTTATTACATGTTCAAACAAACTGACAGTGAAAGAGGCATATAATTTGTCTAAACAACGGAAAAGAAAGTTTTCTTCAAGTGAGGATATAACATATCTTTGGCACTTCAGACTCGGTCATGTCAATCTTAAAAGAATCAAGAAACTTGTTGACTGTGGAATTATGGATCCAATCCAGGTAGTTCCACATAGAGTTTGTGAGTCTTGTATAGAGGGGAAGATGACGACCAGACCTTTTAAGGCAAGTGAGTCTCGAGCAAATGATTTATTGGACCTCATCCACTCTGATCTGTGTGGACCTATGTCAACGCAAGCCCGTGGTGGGCACAGATACTTTGTCACCTTTATAGATGACTATTCTAGATATGGACGCGTTTATCTACTTCACTGCCTTGAGAAATTCAAGGAATTCAAGGCTGAGGTAGAGAAGAAGTTGAACAAGACCATAAAGACACTGCGATCTGATCGTGGTGGGGAGTACCTCAACAATGAGTTTCTCCAGTATCTGGCAGATCAAGGGATTACTTCCCAGTGGACTGCACCTGGCATTCCTCAGCAGAATGGTGTAGCAGAGAGAAGAAACAGAACTCTGTTGTAAATGGTTAGATCAATGATGAGCTATGCCAGTTTACCGATTTCCTTTTGGGGACATGCACTAGAAAAAACATCGTACTTACTTAACTTAGTACCTTCCAAATCAGTTCCTAAAACTCCCGTTGAACTTTGGTATGGACATAAGCCCAATTTGTCCAAGCTAAGAGTGTGGGGTTGTCCAGCATACGTGCTGAATAAGGAAGCTGACAAGTTGGAGGGGAGATCTAAGTTAATGCTGTTTGTGGGCTATCCCAGGCAAACAAAGGGTGGTTTCTTTTATGATCCAAAAGATCAGAAAGTCGTTGTGAGTACCAACGCAAGATTTCTGGAACATGAATTCATGAGAAATCACAAGACTAAGAGCGAGATTGTACTTCAAGAAATTGAAGAGAACAATTCAAATCCATTAGGAGAACCCCGTGGCAGTCTGAGCATACCTGGAATAGGTATGGAACCAGCTGCACGGCCACCTGTGCAAGATGGTGAACCACAATTGAATGCACCTAACACAGACACATTAAAGGGGCCAAGTCGTAGTGGGAGGTTGCCTCGGCAGCCTGAGCGGTAGATTCTGAAATTGAATCGATCACGGCTATGGATGTGTACCAGAAATCCTTACTTCCAGACGGAATTCGAGCCATAGGCAGTAAGTGGGTATACAAGAGAAAGAAGGATTCGAATGGTAACATAACGGCATATAAGGCCAGGCTGGTGGCGAAAGGTTATAGTTAAAAGGAAGGTATTGACTATAATGAAACCTTCTCACCTGTTGCAATGTTAAAATCCATTCGAATACTTCTGTCCATAGCAGCACATATGGATCTTGAGATCTGGCAGATGGATGTCAAAACTGCGTTCTTGAACGGGTACCTTGAAGAAAGTCGTGACATCTACATGCAACAGCCAGAAGGGTATGTGCAGAAAGATCTAGAGCATCTTGTCTAGAAGCATAAGAAGTCACTATATGGACTTAAACAAGCTTCAAGGTCATGGAACAAACGTTTTGACGATGTGATCAAATCCTATGGATTTTCACAGTGCAAAAACGAGAGTTGTGTCGTTTATGTGTCAGTGGAAGCGTGATTTTTCTTGCACTTTATGTAGATGACATTCTCCTATTCGGAAACGATGTGGAAGTGTTTTCAGGCATAAAAGGTTGGTTATCCGAGCAGTTTCAAATGAAAGATCTGGGAAATGCTGGTTACATCCTTGGGATCAAAGTCCCGCGGAATCGTAGCTTATCTCAGGGCTCTTACATTGATACTGTGTTGGCTCGTTTTAGCATGCAAAATTCCAAGAGAGGCTTGCTGCCTTACTGTCATGGAATACGTCTTTAAAAGTCACAATGTCCTGTGACAGAGAAAGAGAAGAATGAGATGTCTTTAGTACCATATGCTTCTGCAGTGGGAAGTCTCATGTATGCAATGCTTTGTACTAGGCCAGATATCTGCTATGTCGTTGGCATGTCGGCAAGATATCAATCCAATCCCGGTCAGGCGCATTGGTATACGGTTAAACAGATTCTCAAGTATCTGAGAAGAACATGAGACTTATGTCTTGTATATCAGTGTGAGAACTTGTGTCCTGTTGGGTACACGGATTCGGATTTCCAAGCGGATCAAGATGAGAAGAGATCGACCTCTGGATATGTGTTTACCTTGGGAGGAGGAACTATATCTTGGAGGAGTGTGAAACAGAAATGTATCGCGGACTCTACCATGGAAGCTGAATATGTAGCAGCTTCAGAAGCTTCAAAGGAAGCTGTATGGTTCCAGAACTTCCTCCTAGAGCTGGATATTGTTCCGAGTTTGCCTAAAGCAATCACAATATATTGTGACAATGCTGGTGCAGTGGCAAACTCGAAGGAACCCAGGTCTCACAAGGCTTCAAAACACATAGAAAGAAAGTACCACATCATACGAGAAATCGTAGCAAGAGGCGATGTGCAAATCCAAAAGATAGATACGAAAGAGAATCTAGCGGATCCATTTACAAAGGGCTTGCCTCAGAAGATCTATGAGGAACACGTTCGTGCTCTTAGACTGAAGATCTGAGGCTGGACATCTTATGTCCCATTATGTAATAGCTAGATTGAATAGACACACTTAATACTCTGTAAAAGTAATGGTATTATGCTTTGAGTATAAGTGGGAGATTGTTGGGATTGTATACAGAAAGCATAAATGATTAAGTGTTTGTATACTGGCCTTCATTTATGTGTTGCATCAACAATTCTCGTTATCTGATAAATGTGAACATATAACGAACTATAATATCCTTTTATCTCGTAGATAGGGATGACCATATGGTGTGTAGGAGATCACAGAGGATCATATGGTTCGTTTGACCTAGCGAGATATAAACAGTATCACAGCTGAAACAGTCCCTGGATAGGCTGTTGGTTTAAGCTGCGGCACATCGGTTCATAAGTGGGCTTATCCTAGCTACTTGATGTGTCGGTACATATTTATGTATTGATGGGATCAACAGTGGGATGTGTCATTCTCATTGACATATGAATGAGCCAGATCCCTAACATACTTCCTATGATCTTAAACCTTACTGAAGGATAAGGGGCACACACGGATTGACCACACTTTGATCTGCTATGGTTGCGAGTCTTACATGTACTCTTATACCTGCACTTTGGGTGTTGGCAATTTGTGTGGGGTCTGCTTAGGCTGGATGTATAGGTAAGCATATCCGTTTCAGGATGGTGACATTCCCTGATGAGCTCACAAGGTTCTTTATGCTAAGTCCTGCAGGCTGAATGATTTGTTCAAGCATAAGAGAAAAGGAGTGAGTGGTATTAATCAGGAAATAAGATATTAATTAATTGTGGTTAATTGTCATAAACCAAATTAATTAATGAATGTCTAAAACCTTAAATATGTGGATCATGTTAGTTTAATGCAACCCGTTCCTAATAACGTGGTAATGAAGGGGCGAGTCAACATTGATACCGTGGTGAAGGTTAAAACAATGTTTTATTAATTAATTATGTTCTGGGTTGAACAAGGAAGAATTAATTAATAAAGAGGGCCACTTTATTATTTGCATTTGATCCCTGGTCTGGCCCACACACTGCTCAAGCCCAATTAGGGTTAGGGTTTCTCAAAACCCTAACACTATAAATAGTCTTTCCCTCTCAGATCATATGTAGTACATAATACAATATACAATTAATATTCAATTAGAATATTGAGTGTGAGAGGCGAGAAGGAGGGGATTTATTCTGATCAAATCCTCCGGCTTTCTGATTCAACTTGGTGGATAATCCTCACCTGATTTCCAAGGAGCAAGGGAACAGATCAGAAGATCAGATCTGTAGGAACACAATCAAAGAAGGAGTTCCATTCCGCTTCAGATCTTACTTCTTCGTTCATTCTACGATCTAGATCTGTAGATCAAACGATTGTAGAAAGGTATTTCCCTTAATCCATCCTATACAATTTAGTTTGTAGGAGCATGCATAGAATTCGCATGGTTTATTTAATTGAATTTATTTTGATATCCTAAGAATGGTCCTGCGAATTAAATAACAACTCATGTTGTTAGCCGTAGACTCGAATCCTACAAGTACCTTGGCTGTAGTATGTTAGACAAGTATGAACCACCTCGGTTAGCCTTCATAGTCTTTAAATGGAAAGTGTGATTAGGCTCTGGCCTCAAGTAGGTGTTCCCCCTACTTGGTATAATTTTCCTCTAAAGTTGAACTTGAGATTTGGTTCCCCGGTTGGTATGCTGACCGGATTGGAGTGTTTAGCTTCCTTGCAGCATGTACTGGCTGCTTAGCCAAACTGGTCAAATGAGTTGACTTCCTTACAGTAGGAACATACTGCTTAGTCAAGTTCTGAGGTCGTACTGACTTCCTGCCAGCATGAGATGTTGCTAGCTTAGGGTCTTGCTGATTAACCAGCTTACCCTTTAACTTGCACTTATTTTTCTCATTTTGATCCGTCAGCTCGGGGTTGTTGGCTATCCAACCTTTAGCATTTCCAGTTGGAGCTGGCACTTTGAATGCTACCCCTTGTCCACTTGACTCGCACTGTGTACTAAGGTTTTCCTTTATAAAAATGATGGGTCTCTTAGTACTAGTAGGTGCACGATTTTCACTGCTCAAATCATTTTTGTATCCTAACCCTGACTTATCTGAAGGCTCTCTCATGTTTTGCATGACCTCATAGAGCCCTCTTCAGCCTTTCCTAAAGAAACAAAGTTTCTCATCTTACTCAAAAATGGTTAAATTTAAGGATTTACACTCAGATTTTAAATCTTCAAAACTTTTAAGTAACGCTGAGAGATCTTCCTTGAGTTTTGTTAGCGCCTCACTAATAGACCTCAATTTTTCAATCTCCTTGGTCAAAACTGAAACATGTGATCTCGGTGAGGTGTTTCCGCCAGCTAAGATATTTTTGATTTCATAAAACTTTTGAAATTTATGCGATAAAATGTCTAAAGTGATCTTCTCCGAGTCAGAGCAGTATGACTCAGATTAATCAAGAATGTATGCTGAGTGATCAGCAATAGACGAAAAAATTACCTGCTCACTTGAAGTTGTGAGTGTTGTCTCAACTTCAACTTCAGATCCTTCCTCAACTTCTTCTCCTACTGCGACCAGGAAAGCTAGTAGAGCTTCCTCGTCAGCTTCTTCCTCAGATGAGTGATAAACTCGTTATTTCACTCACTTATCTATATTATTTTTATATTATTTTATATAGATTTATTGAGTTTATATATATATTTTATGCATGATGTCAATATT
>JAPKLW010002775.1:0-66120 GCA_026898455.1 Plectranthus barbatus | reverse complement strand
TGTTGGTCCCGGCGGCGGATTGCTGAGAAGAAATCTGCAGAGGCGCGGTGGAATTGTAAACCCTATTTCTGTTTGTGCACAAGTATATATCGGCACTATGCCTGCGATGCCTTTCAGCGAATAAATATATGATTTTCCCTTTTTTTAATAAACGAAATAGAATGCAAATAATTAGATTTTTTATCTATCAATAATATTATTTTTTTATAATTTAATAAAAAAATAAAAAGGAGGGGAAAAAATGAAATTTACAAAAATAGGACCCAAATTTAAAATGAAGTTAAACTTTTAAAAAAATAGTAATGTATAAAATTAATATTAATTGAATTTAGGTTCTTTAGTTGGTAAGTTTTGACGAGGGAATGAAATGATTCTAAAACTGATCGTTTTGTTGAAAGATAAGAGATTGAAGCCCAAATATTTGTAAATCACGAAAATCCTCCAATATAATGGGTTTGATTCTTATTTCTAAATAATATTTTCAAACTTTCTCATTTTTTATTTCATGTTATTTCGTAATTATATTCTTATTTAAATTTTTATTATTTT
This sequence comes from Plectranthus barbatus, assembly GCA_026898455.1. Classification (NCBI taxonomy): domain Eukaryota; kingdom Viridiplantae; phylum Streptophyta; class Magnoliopsida; order Lamiales; family Lamiaceae; genus Plectranthus; species Plectranthus barbatus. The sequence goes on along the minus strand of JAPKLW010002775.1, from coordinate 65,571 downwards.
TATAATACTATTCTAAAATATTATTGTTGGGAATTTATGTTCAAAATTTTCTCACCTTTTTATGTTTTAATGTATAAAAAATATATAAAAACCACCCGTAAGAAGTGTCTCTAGATTAGCTTAGTTGGTACAAATTTGTAATATACATTTAGGATGTTTATCGAGTTGTAAAGAAGCTGATAAAAACAAATTAGTGTTGAGAAGTGTTGGATATAAGATCTGTGTTACAAGACTGAAAACAGCAAGTTTTTACAAGTATAACTGCAAGTACTGCTAGTACGAGAGCAAATAAAATAAATAGCCGAGTCGAGGAAGTCCTCTTCCCACAAGACAAATTCGCAAACGTAGTGCTTGTTGAATGACTATTGTCCCCAAAGGTAAAATGGTTTCATCCTTTTCGAGGCAGCACCGCAATCGGTAAGGCTCCAACGAACTGAACAAAGGTGAAACTGAGTTGCTTAAAAACAACGAAAAAGATGCAGCAATATGAGGGAAATGTTGCAGTATCTGGCTAAGTGAGCTTGTCTGATGTCAGATGTCCGAGGGACAAGGGACAGCTATAGCATGCCTATTTATAGACATGTTCCACCTGGGGGTTACGATCGATAATTGAATACGATCAACAGTTACAAACCGAGCATTATGGTGTCGACGGTTATGTCTCTCATCACTAATGTCGTGATGTTACAAATCGAATACTAATTGTTCGTGACGGTTACGTTTCGATACTTAATATCGAGACGTTACAATGTCATCATTGTCTTGTCGGTTACAAACCAACATCATTAACACGTCGGTTAAAAACTGACATCATTATTACGACAATTACAAATTATGTCGCATATTATCGAGCACATAATATTCTTGTTCCCACATGTTGTAACTACCGCATTGATTGAGTCAACTACGTGTGCATGCACAATACAAATGTTAATCTCGATGTTTGTTAACATCCGACAAACTTAACAATCAGTCCATGTTAACACTAACATGTACCACCAATACACACATATTGTTACACACATACAAGTCTCAACTTGTATCAATTTGGGACATTAAACACATGTTTAATTATCTCATACACCATTTCTCACTCACCGAAATTTGGATTTGAGAATATATATACCACAAAAAAATTATTTAATTACGACAAAATTAAATGTTTATCACGGGAAATTTATTCAATTAACCCCGAATTTCCAACAATCCCCCCTATGAGCAGAAATGCCTAAATGCATGAATGCATAGCCAACTCAGTTTCAAGAGATGTTAATGCACCTGAACAGGTAGCTTATGACTTTGAACCATTCATCTTCAATGTCATCGGGCACACTGGCGGCTTATTGGTAGGGGTACCTTGAACTAATCCTCCATCGTGTGTACCGTATCAACAACATTAAAACATTAACATTTCAACCTCCATTCGTTCTCATGTTTGGTTCCATTACGGGCCATGGACACCCCATTTGGCTTCATAAGTGTTCATTTGAAGCGGCCCCCACTTCCACTTATATAAGTGACCTCCTATTCCGAGCATTCCTGCCTAGCTCAACCATCACGAGATTTTCAGGAGTCATTAAAAGTCTTTTAAGACTTAACCTATAACACCTTACTTCCTATCTTTAAGGAATGATAGATAAGTCATTTTCTAAGGCATCGCCTGTAATACCCCGTATTTAAATTTTGATCTTGTCTAAATAGTTCGGATGTAATATTGATTTATCTCAATTGAGAAATAATTGGGAATGATTTATTTGAATTTAAGAGATGGGAATTGAGTTAAATACTTATATTTGAGAATTTTTGGAAATAATGTATTGGAGATTGTGATTTGGAAGTACTTGCATGTATTCTTGGAATTATTATGTTGGGAATTGATATGGAGTTATAAGGATTTACATGTGTAGATGTGAAGATATTGGGCTATATGAGTTATATTATATCATAGCATATAGATATAATGATGGATATTATTATTATTATGTTATGAGAATTTGTATTATTATAGAGATATCATAAGGTATGTATTATAACATGTATAATATATGATTATACCATAGTCTATACCCTTACCTTATACCTATCGAAGAGAGAGAAAGAGCAGGGAGAAATTTCAGACACAGCCCTCTCTGTCCGACAAATTTCCGGCCACCACCGGCGACCAACCGACGAACCACCACCACCATTCGATAGCTCTCGCTCTGAGCTTCAATTTGACTACTGGTGGGTCTCGAGAGGATAAGTAACGAGAGAGTTATCGCCGTTTGAAGTTGAGGTGGGTTATTGTTACGAATTTCGGAAATTTTAAGTTTAATCTTGTTATTCCGGCCGAATTTCGGTGTTTTGACCCCAGATTCGTGTTCCTGATATCGTAGGGAGTATTCGCACGTCAAGAACGGAGCTTTTGGACGCCGGAAAACCTCTACCACCGCCGCGAACGGAGGAGCTCCGACGAGGTATAATGCGTCCCCAATTTTCTTCGCACTTTCGTGTCTAGTTAGTATATTCGTGTTCCTTACAGTCTAGGGAGTCGGACTATATAATTGCATGTGTCTTTGGCCGGAGAAATCGTGAGATTTCACGAGTTGCAGGTTCAGCTTCGGCGAAACCCGCGAGGGAGACGACTCTTGTCGATCGACAGGAATTGTGTCGATCGACAAGGGGTTTCGATCGATGGCATGGTGTCGGACAAGTTTTGTCGATCGACAGGCATGCTGTCGATCGACAGAGAGTTGTCGACAAGGGGGTCATATCGAGTTACTTCTGTCGATCGACAGAAAGCATGTCGATCGACAGGAATGCCCACTCGAAGGAGATATTGACACATCTCGGACGATCGACACAATCTATTTCGATCGACATAAATGGGTCGACAAAGAATTTCGACCAAGGTGTGTCGATCGATTTGAAATGTGTCGACTGAGTTGTGTCGACCGACACAAACCCCTGTCGGTCGACACAGAGGCTCATCATGTCTTAAATTGTCGTCCTATCCTAGTTTTTCCGAGTCTATTTATTAAAATTAAGATATATTGTCCTAGATATATCGTACTAACTCGAGAACCTTATCTGGTTGTAGGAATCTGAAAGCAAGGATTGTTGAGCTCACCCTAGCAGAAGCATCTAATTAAAAGCCAAGAACGAGGTGGGAAACTATTTCAAATCTATAAAAATCAAATGCGTGTTTTCTTTTCAAAATGCGTGAAAAATGTTTTGCTTTTAAATTGAAAATGCTATGCATGTATTGTGTTGTCATACTGTCCTCTGTCATATCCCGTTGACAGAGAGTAAATAATGAGTTCGGAACCAGTTTCTTATAATTGCGCTAGAACTTCATTAGTAGTATGGGGTAGCGACGCCATACGAAGGGATTATGAAGATATAAGGGGAACATATTATGAGGTCGGAGATTTAATGATATGATTGAGATGATGTTGATGATTGATTATGAAATATGATTTAATAAGCGATCGGGTCTCAAACAGGATTTCTGAGACTAGTGCACTCTAAATGACAGTAGGTTGAGTGTGTACTCATTCCTTACTAGTCATCGTAACTTGGAAGTCGGCCAGCTTCCAGTTACATAACCGAACAGATATGACAACACTAAAAATATTGGGTGTGTGAATAAAATGATTTGGCTAGCACGGTTTATTTCAACAAAACCCCGTGTTTAGCTGTGTGTGTTGCATAGCATGTTTCATATATATAATGTATGTTTTTGGCATGTTTCTCACTGGGTACGAAAGTACTTAGCCCTCGCGATATTTCTAAATCGTGCAGGTTAAGCAGCAGGAATGGAAGTAGCGGGTGTAAGCAGAAGATGGAGAATAAGTGTTTTTGAGGAAAAAGTACAGATCCTGTGACATGTATCTCCATATACATGTCACCATCACGCTATACACACAGCTGCACCGCTCTCTGAAAACCCTTCCCTCTTTTGAATGTTTTAATGACTGAAATTCTGTTTAAATTTTCAGACTCGAAGGATTATTTCAACTGTTAAACTATTTTATATTTGAAAATTGAAGTCTCTTTCTCATTTACATATTTTAAATGCTCATCAAAAACCTGAAACATCAATGTAACGCGGCTCCATATTGGAAGGTCAGATGGGGGCGTTACATCGCCACTAGAGAAGACATTATCTTGTCGGTATTATCACTCGAACTCGTGTAGTTTAGTTGTCCCATTGAACCTAGTTTTTGGGATCTCCAATCATCTAGGTTGGGTATCCATTACACTTATTCGTATTGTGGATTTCAATCTCATTCCCTCAAGCAATTTACTCATTTGATCTCGGTTTAACCCTTTGGTTAGCGGATCCGCTAGGTTATCAATTGATTTAACATAATCAATGGATATCACACCATTTGAGATCAATTGTCTAACGGTATTATGTCGACGACGTACATGTCTCAACTTCCCGTTGTACATATTATTTTGTGCACGACCAATAGCCGCTTGGCTATCACAGTGAATCATCATTTATGGCACAGGCTTGTTCCAACAAGGAACATCCTCTAAAAAGTGTCGAAGTCATTCTGCTTCTTCACATGCTTTATCTAAAGCAATGAACTCGGATTTCATCGTGGAACGAGCTATATACAAGTTTGTTTCGTGAATTTCCACGACACTGCCCCCACCGATCGTGAGAGTCATTTGAATCAGAGATTCAATTGACATCATTGTACCCTTCTAGTACAGGTGGAAAACTTGTATAGTATAATCCCAAGTTAAGAGTATACTTCAAGTATCTCAACACTCTCACAAGAGCCTTCCAGTGATCATTACTGGGATTGCTCGTGTATCTGCTCAATTTGTTCACCGCATATGCAAGATCCATTCTAGTACAGTTAGTCAAATACATTAGACTACCAATGACCCTTGCATATTCTTCTTGACCAATAAGGTCACCTTTGTTTTTAACAAAGTGAACATTGAGCTTTAATGATGTTTTGGCTGGTTAACTATCATAAGCATCGATTTTTCTTAACACTTTCTCAACGTAGTGAGTTTGTGGGAAATTCTATTAGGTTGCCTTATGATTTTGGTTCCAAGAATCACATTAGCCACACCCATGTCTTTCATGTCGAAGTTCTTCTCCAAAATTCGTTTAGTATCAACAATCATTTGTTGATTCCTACTCATGATCAACATGTCATCTACATAAAGGCAGACAATTACAAAATTGTCAAACATGCCTTTGTAGTACACACATTTGTCACATTCATTATACTTGAATCCATTTGACAACATCGCATTGTCAAATCGAACATGCCACTGTTTGGGCACTTGTTTAAGACCGCATAAGGATCTAACCAATTTGCATACCTTTCTCTCTTGTCCAGGTACTGCAAATCTTTCAGGTTGATCCATATAGATTTCTTCTTCTAGTTCTCCATTTAAGAATGTCGTCTTCACATCCATTTGGTGTATTTCGAGATTGTGCAAAGTAGAAATCGCTATAAGCACCCTATTAGATGTGATCCTAGTCACAGGTGAATAGGTATCGAAGAAATCATCTCCCTCTCTTTGTTTAAAGCCTTTCGCCACAAGGCGAGCTTTAAACTTATCAACCGAACCATCAGCTTTATACTTTCTTTTAAGGATCCACTTGCATCCTAAGGGCTTGCAACCTTTTGGGAGATCGGCCAAAATCTAAGTAAGATTTTTCATAATCGATTCAATCTCACTATTAATGGCTTCTTGACATAGTGAGGCATCAGGTCTAGCTAAGACTTCTTTAATGGTTCGAGATTCATCATCTAACATGTAGGTGATGAAGTCCGGACCAAAACTTTTAGCGACTCTAGCCCTTTGACTACGTCTCAGTTCTTCCTCTATAGGAGTAGAACTAGTATTCTCTTCATATGTCCTTTTTCTAGACATAGTCGGTACATCTTCCTTATCTTTACAAGGATAGATTTGCTCAAAGAATATAGCATTCCTTGACTCTATAGTGGTTCCTTCGGTCACATTCGGATTATCCGACTTGTGCACCAAAAATCAATAGACAACACTATTCAAAGCATACCCTATAAAGATGTAATCGATTGTTTTAGGTCCAATTGCAACTTGCTTGGGTAAAGGTACTTCGACCTTTGCTAAACAACCCCACACCTTAAGGTACTTATAGGAAGGTTTTCGACCTTTCCACAATTCATAAGGTGTCTCCTCTTTCCCTTTAAGAGGTATCTTATTCAAGATAAAGTTAGTTGTTAAGACAACTTCACCCCACATATTTTGGGGTAGCCCTGAACTTATCAACAGGGCGATTGATGCGGTAAAAGTTCAATCACAATAAACTCTCAACCACACTCAAGAATAAAATATCAATCCGAGTTCTTCTCGCTTCGCCTACTAGAATACCGAGCTACTCAAGTGAAGTCTTATAGCTAAGCATGATTTCATCGTTGAGTAATTTCTAATCATCTAAACATGCAATTCAAATCTATGCTATCAATATAGGAAATACACGAATTTAAACAACAAAATTTAATCGAACAATCCGTCTCAATATGGTAAACCAAGACAATCACAATACTCAAGCTAGGAAGATAGGATGTTGAATTGAGTAGAGATACAATCAAATTTGGTTAATCATTGTTGCAAACATTATTTAATTCCTAGGAGATTGAGCAATCGACCCTACACTCGATAACCCCTTGTCACGGCGAGCTACCGGTTGATGATCTAGAACTAGCAAACAGTCACGTTATTTAGCCCTAAACCACTCCAAATGGTTCGTCAATTATTGCCCTACGACCTAGCACCGCACAGGGATTGGAACTAAAATCGTATGAATTAACACTATTCACGACGATTCTGCCCGCGTGTTGGCTGCAGCGTTCACGTCAACTACCTCTTAAGTTGGCTATTACCTACACCTAAGAGGTAAGGAACAAGCTCTAGTGAAATCCAAACTCTCAAAGGAAAGTAAACAAACAATTCTCATACCAAATTCTCATGCATCCTTCCTCAAATCAACATCCAAAACGGTTTAGAACTTCATACCTTTCAATTGTGCAAATACAATTTGGAATACAATGAACTTCATTACAATTTGAAAGTAGAAATAAGATTCTTCCCCAATTTGGATTGGTTGACTTGATCCACCGCCTTCAATCTTCAATCTCTTACAAGTATTGATGAATTTAGCTCCTAAAAGCTCTAGGACTAAGATGAATTTGAAATGGAAAAAATAGAATCTAGGGAGAAATCTAGTATCGTATGTGAAAAGTGACAAAAAGCTCTCCAAATAACCGCTCTTTCCCCTTTTATATGCAAGCAATCAGGCCCTCGGATCGCCCGGTCGAAGTTTGGCTATCCCGGGCCACCAAAAACTGCCAGAAACCGTCAAAAACCAACTTGGCTCGGCCGATCGAAACATGGCTCGACCGAGCCAAGTCCCAGCCCGAACTCGCTCGACCGGTCCTGCACAGGCTCGACCGGTCGAGCTCTCTGAACCAACTCTGCAGCTTCGCTCGGCCGGTCCTGCCTTGGCTCGGCCGGTCGAGCTCTCTGAAGTCCCGCTCGGCCGATCCTGCCCACGCTCGGCCGGTCGAGCTCTCCAAACTCCAAAACCTTGCGATTTTCCTCCAAAACTCCACCAAATATGCTTGTTTATGCCAAAAACCTATCCTACACAAGTCAAACACACAAAACGCGAAAACACAAACAAAATACGACAAAAACATATGATACGGGAGTAAAATAACCACAAACAAGCATGTTCACATATCAAAATACAGGTCATTTTACGCACGTATCAGCGATCATCATTTCCTTTAGTGTCCGATTTTTCCTTTTGGCAACACCATTGGACTGAGGTGAGTAAGGTGTCGTTGTTTGATAAATAATGCTCGAAGCGGTGCATAGTTCTTCAAACGGTGCAACATACTTTCCACCTCTATCACTTCGAATCATCTTGATCCGACAACTCAATTGATTTTCAGCCTCTTCTTTATAATTTTTAAAGGCATCATTACTTTTCAACAAGTAGAGACAACAATATCTGGTGCAATCATCAATAAAAGTAATAAAATATTTTTCCCACCTCTAGTTTGCACCATTTTAAAATCACACAAATTCGTGTGTATCAACTCTAGAGGTTTAGTGCTCCTTTCGACTGAATCAAACGGCGTTCTTGTCATTTTCGCTTCAACACAAACTTCACATTTAGTTTGTTTAAATTTAGCCACCTTTAGTAAATTCAAATTTACTAATCTTTTTATTGCATTAAGATTTAAATTAGAGCACTCAATCAAATAAGAAGAAGTAGATTCAAACTTTATTGATATTGTTTCCGGCTAGGAGCTGTGCCATTACATTCAACTTGAAATGACCATTGACGAGATAACCTCTACCAAGGAACTTTCCAAACTTTGACAAGATAAACTTTTCAGACTCAAATATAAGTTTAAATTCATGATTTACAAGTAAAGAGCCCGAAACAAGGTTCTTTCGGATGTCTGAGACATGAAGCACATCCTTCAAGGTCAAATCATTGCCACTAGTGAGTTTGAGCACAACATTGCCCACTCCAACCACATCTGATGAAGCTTGATTGTCCATATGGAGCTTTCTTCCTTCAACAGACTTGTAGGAGACAAACACACTCCTATCGGAAGCCACATTACATGTTGCGCCTGTGTCAATAAACCATTCCCGTGGATTGTCGACATGGTGAACCTCGGAAACTATGGCACACAAGTCATTATCCCAATCATCATCGGGTTCAACATGGTTGGCATCCATCTTTGCTTTACCTTTATTTTTATTCTTAGGCTTTTTGCATTGATTTGCCATGTGCCCTTTTTTGCCACAATTGTAGCAAACACCCTTGAACTTAAGTTCTTGTATCACAATCCCCTTGTTCGACGGGTTGGGTTTTTTCCTTTTCTTTGATGGACCACCACGTTCCATCAAATTTGTCTTGGCATCCATAGCTCTCGACTTAGGATCCACCCTTTGATTGTCTTCTTCAATACGAAGCTTGACAACCAAATCTTCAAGAGACACATCCTTTTGCTTATGCTTAAGGTAGCTCTTGAAGTCATTCCACGAAGGAGGCAACTTCTTAATGACCGCAGCCATGTTGAAGGCATCGGGTAGTAACATCCCTTCGGCGTGAAAGTTGTGCAAAATGAGTTGAAACTCTTGCACTTGTTCCACCACCGATCCATTGTCAACCATTTGGTATGACAAGTACTTGGCCATGACGTACTTCTTAGTACCCGCGTCCTATGTCTTATATTTTTTCTCTAGTTGTTCCCATAGTTCTTTTGTGGTGTTTACATTACAATACATAGCATACAACGGATCAACTAGACAATTTAATACAAAATTTTGACAAAGAAAATTGTCATGGCACCAATTGTCAAAAGCAATTCTCTTGTTCTGATCGGTCTCACCATCGACAAGCTCGGGCTTGTCTTCCTTCAAGTAGGCAGCCATTCCAAGCGTAGTGAGGTAGAATAATATTTTTTGTTGCCACGTCTTGAAGTCCACACCTCCAAATTTGAACGATTTTTCGGCTTGGGCATTAGGAGGGAGTTGACGTGTGTTGTTGGAGTTGCTTCCTCCAGCACCATTGAGAGTGTGATCAACCATCTTAGATCTTGAGAAGTAGAGTAATTTGTCTTGCGATTATTGGATATAAGAACTGTGTTACAAGACTGAAAACACTACAATAAATTATGTCTAGTACAACTGCAAGTATTGCTAGTACGAGAACAAATAAAATAAATAGCCTAGTCGAGGAAGCCCTCTTCCCGCAAGAAAAATTCGCCAATGTAGTGCTCGTTGAATGAAGATTGTCCCCAAATGTAAAACGACTTCGTCCTTTCTAAGTCGGCACCGCAATCGGAAAGGCTCCGGCGAACTGAACAGAGGTGAAACTGAGTTGCAGAAAAATAACGAAAAAGATGCAGCAATATGAGGGAAATATTGCAGTATCTAGCTAAGTGAGCTTGTCTGATGTCAGATGTCCGGGGGACAGGGGACAACTCTAGCATGCCTATTTATAGACATGTTCCACTTGGGGGGTTACGCTCGATAATTAAATACGATCAATAGTTACAAACCGAGCATTATGGTGTCGATGGTTACGTCTCTTATCAATAATATCGTGACGTCGCAAACCGAGTACTAAGTGTTCGTGATGGTTATATTTTGACACTTAATATTGAGACGTTACAATGTCATCATTGTCTTGTCAGTTATAAACCGACATCAATAACACGCCGGTTAAAAACTGACATCATTATTACGATAATTACGAATTATGTCGCAAATTATCAAGCACATAATATTCTTGTTCCCACATGTTGTAACTACCGCGTTTACTGAGTCAACTACGTGTCCATGCACAATACAAATGTTAATCTCGATGTTTGTTAACATCCGACAGACTTAACAATCAGTCCATGTTAACACTAACATGTACCACTAATGCACACTTATTGTAACACACATAAAAGTCTCAACTTGTATCAATTTGGGACATTAAACACTTGTTTAATTATCTCATACACCATAATATGTCAATTTGTGGTTTAATTTCTCACTCACTGAAATTCGGATTTGAGAATATATATACCACAAAAAATATTTAATTATGACAAAATTAAATATTTATCACGAAGAATTTATTCAATTAACACCGAATTTCCAACAACTAGTTTGATCATGGTGAAGGCAAGAAGAAACTAAGACTCAAGCACGAACTTAGAACCATTTCAGCTTGAAGCATACCACTCAGATAAACTAGTAGATATCACGAGCTTAGATCATCACCAATTTATCAAGTCTAGTTTCATTTCACGAGTAGAGATAAAGAAGACAAGTCCAAAGAATCGCAAAGAGTCAAACTTAAGGAATAGGAGATCCCTTAAATTCTTAAATTCAAACATCCAGTTTAAGATTCCTCAGACCGGCGAGCAGTTCTGACACACTGCAAGATGTCGACACCCTGTATCAGGAAAAGACGAAGTAGGTGCGACAGAGTAGCAAAAGCAACCTCTAACCATATTCTTCATTTTTTTTTATTTTTGGATATTATTCTTCTTATTCGCACGGGACCTCTAAAATCACAGGGTCGCCCTGCGCTGATGCGGTGGAGAAAATGGAAGCAGATTTTGTATGGAGGAAATGAGATCTTAACATGGTATTAAAGTCGATACAGTTCGATGATGGGTTCCATATGAAGCTCTCTGTTGCGTGTGATGAGCTGTTAAAATATCTCGATGATGGGATTCCCATTAAGCTCACCCTTGCGCGTGAGGGGGTGTTAAAAAATATCTCGATAATGGAATCCCATGAAGCTCCACGTTACGCGTGAGAGGGTGTGTTAAAGTATCCACATCGACTCGAGACCTGGACGTATAACCACCTTATAATGGTGAAAGTTGGTTCTCCTTACGAGCCAAGCCGGTTTTGTAGAAAAATTAGGATCTAACATAGGATAGATGTGGCTGTGGCGGTGATGCGGAGGGCATTGGAAAATGGAGTGCCGACGTTGTTATGGACGTATATGCTTATGCACATCATAAAGGAGATGGTGGCGTGCGTGTATTTTGAGCTGGCCGCAAAGTTCGTGCCAAAAAAGATGAGAAGTTGGATACGAAAATTTACGGCATTCACAGTAAGTATTTTCCACCATCGAATCGACTCAATGCACTTGCTATCAACAATAAAGTTCTTGATACTGTTCCAGACGGATAGAGAACAAACTGCTAGCAGAGGGGACTAATAATAAAACTATAATAAGTTGTTAGTCCCCACGATTATCACTCAGAGTTGAATGCTTATTAGTAATCAATGAATGCGATTCATCTACTACCTCTCATTCTATCGATACTGATACGATGAAATCAAATCAAAGCATGAATCATCATTTTGAATACATGCGATATTATTATACTTCTGAACGAAACACTAAGATCCTATGTCAAATGTTGAATGTATTCCATGAGATAGTAACACCCAGTTTTTGTTTTCCATCAAAGATTTATTTTGAGGGGGGGGGGGGGAATATGGCATAAAATGTTTGGATGTGTAGTAAAAAGATTGAATTAAAATGATATATTTTTCTAATTAGAATAATGTATTTTATTTAAGTAAACAATGCATTTAGTCTTATTCATAAAATGATGTATTTCTCTGTCACTAATTGATGTATTTAGTCTTATTCATAAAATGAAATATTTCTCTTTCCTGAATGATGCATTTAGTGTTTATTTGTATTTTTTCTTCATTGAATTATACATTTAGTCCTGAATACTCAACAGATGCTGCTCTCTCTCACATTCTCTGATTTCCTGTTGCCTACTTCAGTATCCACCTCATCTCTAAATTCAGATAGATGATTTATATTACATAAGAAGCAATGCTGTGGTTTGCTATTTGTATCCAATGTGGTAGAAATGATGCAATGCAAAAAGCACACACCTACCTGTCGTTGTCAATCAAAAGTACCATATGAGATAAAGGTAAGAAGCACATATGAATCAAAGGGAGATTTGGAAAGAACATAAACTACATTAGATAAACCTGCTTCTTTACAATAATATTACATATGAGTTGCATTACAAGTTGTCACTTCGATCATTCATTCAATGTATTTTTTTTCTTAAAACAAAAGGGCATCATTTCAACTTGTGTTCAACCTAGCAGCGAGTCTCTTACCCATTGTTTGATGGCATCTCACAGAAGCAAACCATCGTTTGCGTAAGGGTAGTCCTCAATCATTAGCTTTAGGCCATGAGGTGCAGTTGGGTCCGGCACAGCCATTCCTCTGCAAATTAGACAACTTTCTCGTAAAATACAGAAGAAACCGAATTAGTGTGCAAGGATATGATAATTTAGACTGAGACCTGTTGATTAGATCTGCAGGCCAGGGAGTGCCTCCAAGTCGAACCACCATAGCTGGTCGTAGGCAACAGAGCTCAGAACCAAGGAGTATTTGAGAGGTGAGAAACTTTCCTCAATGATCCCATTGGCATTGATAAGCGTGGAACGTGCTAGTGCATTGATCTCCATTGGTGTATCATAGGTGAGGATGCAGCAGTCGATAAATAGGGCACATTGCACTTAGTTGCCTGTGTGTGGCGAGTATGTAAGGCTCCACGCAGGCATGAGTTCGTAGCCTGCATGCAAATTTATGTAGGAGGTGATTGCTTCATTTTCTGAACACATTTTGTGGTGGATCAGCTACACAAAACCATTGCATTTACCAGTGAACAATTATTCACATGATGTAAGATGTGCAAGGTTTAGTCTTTACAGCTCTATCAATTCCAATTTGACATGTCTACCCCTTGTTTCGTAGGTCCAAAACCAGCCTCCGCTATCAATAGGCTTCAACTCAACATCTAAACCTGAAATGAGATTTCATATGAAATACTAGGACTAGTATTGTGTTTCACAAGCAAAATAATTCAATAGGCTAGTAGATTGAAGCATATTCAGCTTGTACAGACATCTATACAAATCCAAAAACACATGCCTTGTCATTTTAGACGCAATAACCATATGAGGTTATATTCCAGATAGAGAGCGAAGTGCTGAGTTATGAAACTCTAGCTCTGAATTGATTATGATGTGATATTGTTTTATCAAAGTACAACAACCACATCTTCAATCCATGTATACTCTTGATTCTTGAGTCCATATTTCGAGTCCTAAAAATAAAACAACTTTTTGACTAAACAATAATAAAATTATCCTGCCGTACAAGCCTTCATAGTTTTTTGAGAGACTCACAAATTGTATAATGAAAGAAGGTATCGGGGAAATTTCAGCTAAGCTTCTGAAATAATCCTACTAAATGTGTTTCCATGCATACATCTCATGAGTACAGGCCTTAAGAGTCTTACTATCACGCCTGAAGATTAAAAAAAAACTAATTTATTTCGACCCAAAACCACACAAGTCATGGATAAAAAAAGTTGAGGGGATACCTAGTTATCAACAATGAGAATACACTGTGTGAGGCTGACAAATGGATAGAGTTTAAGTATTACTGAAAATTTCTTTGGGAAAAACATTCTTCATTAGTTTGAATAGATAATCAGATTCAGTCAGTCCTTGTGTGTGATCCATCAAAATGGAAAAAGTTGCAGCATCTGCACACAATCTCCTTTTCCCCATGTCTTCCAAAAATGGTATTGCCTTATCAACCTCATTTTTCTTCAACAAACTCCGGACAATAACGTTGTATGTCACACTATCAGGTGCACAGCCACGATTCTCCATCTCTATAAGCAAGAGTCTTGCCTCCTCCATAGACCCTTCTTCAGAGAGTGAGCTAATGATTGTTGTGTATATTCGAACATTAGGTAACAAACCTCTACTAGGAAGTTGACGAAAAAGATCTCTAGCAGCATCTACTTTTCCATTTTGGCATAATCCACTAATGAGAGCACCATACATAACTACATTAGGAGTAACTCCTTTCTCTTCAATCAAGCGCAATAAGGAAAGAGCTTTATCAGTCTCTCCATTCTTACACAACCCATCCAACAATATGCTATAAGTATGCAAGTTTGGATTTACACCTTGAGCTTTCATATCTTTGAAAAGCTTCCAACCGTCGGTAAATCTATCTTTATTAAATAACCCATGTATCATGGTACTATAAGTATATACGTCATGTTTCAAACCTTTACAAGGAATTTCGAGGAAAAGAAGCCAAGCTTCATCCACCCTTCCCTTCTTGCAATATCCATTGATTAAGCAGCTATAACTAATGATATCAGGCTTAAGCCCCCGATCCTCCACTATGGAATCAAATAATCGTTTTGCTTCATCAATTTCTCCTCGCAAACAGTACCCATCAATCAACGCGTTATAAGTGATAATATTAGGATGGATATTCTGTTGTTTCATAATTTTCAATACAACCTCAGCCTCCTTTATCTCTCCATCCTTGCAATAAGAATCGATCAGTATGCTAAATGTAACCACATCTGGAGTAATATATGAATTGGTCATTTTAGTTATCAAATCTTTAACATCCTTCATCCTACCAACATCGCACAACCCCTGAATCATGGAACTATACGTGACAACATCCGGTGAAATACCCTTGTCAATCATTCTAGACAGAAGCTGGAAAGCGTCATCCACCATACCACCCTTGCATAACCCATCAAGTAATGCGCTATAAGCCTTAAGGTTGGGTTTCCACTTAATTCTTTCTAATCTACAAATCAAATCATGGGCTTCAATGATATGCCCAGCTTTGCTGAGTCCATTTATCACAATCAAGACGATGACATCATCAGGCTCGCATAAACCAAAATTCACAATCTTCTTGAACAGTCTCACGGCATCAGTGATCTTACCATCTGAAAAAAGACCTTTAATCAGAGTGGCGAATGTTGCGGCATTTGGTTCGTAACCACTCTTCAAGAAGATTCCCATGATAGCAAAACCAAAGTTGAAACGTTTCTGAAGACAATAACAATTAATAACAATATTCATCGTGCCAGAATTAACTGGGACACCCGTTCGACGCATTTCGTCGAACATGTGAAGTGCAAATGAGTAGTGCTTCATCTTCTGAGTAACACTCAACAGCTTGTTGTACGCGTTCACAGAAGGCCGCGGCCGCATTCTGACCATTTCGTTAAACAAGTGAATAGCACCATTTAATTCCTTAACACAGTCGAAATCTATTGTGGGCACCTTAGGTCTGTAAATGCAGAAATTCGACGAGAAGGGAGAGAGTGGAGATTTGAAATTACCAGATTTAAGCGACCATAAAGCCGCAAATTCTCTTCCACGATTAAGTTCAGTTACAGTAATGGCAACCCTTCTGCTCATCTTCCTTCCTCTCTCAGATTGCGTGCGATTGCAATTTCAAATGGGTTTTGAAAGAATTTGGGGCTTATCTTCTTCGTTTTTAACACGAAGAAGGATTTTGAAGTTTTTTAGTTTTTCAACACAATTATTATTATTATTTATTACAATAATAGTGTTTTTCACATGTTGCATTTTCAACTTTTTTATTTACTTTAATTTCCATCACAATTTTTTTATTTGGGTAATTTTAAATGCACCATAATTTTACTAAACATAATTCTTTGAAAAAATAAATATTTAAATTATTAATAAGATTACATCTTTATTGTTATAGCCCAAATTTAAAATCTTAATTAAAATAATAGAAATCAAACTCAAAATATATACCCTCATCTCAATCTATATAATATACTAAAGGAATCACAGTCTTTCCCTCCAAATTTTTTGAAAAACGTACAAATATTGAAATAAAGAATATTAAATAAATTAATGATATTTTTATCATTATTACTTAATAGTTTGAACATGATAATCTATATAATATATTCAAAAATGTGTGCATTGTTGAAATGAAATGATTTTTTGAAAAAAAATATTAGATATTATTTTTATTAAATTTTATTTTAATATTATTATATTCATAAATAATTTGATTTTAAAATTGTTAAACTTTACATAAATTTAATTATTTAGCAAATCAACTTTAGAGTTTCTAATTATAAATTGCAAAAGTCATGTGAAATGAAAATCAAAACAACATGTTTCCAATGCAATTAATATCATGATTTTCATTTTGTTATTTTAATTTTGGATTCAGGAATTAGTGCATTTTAATTCATAATATCTATTTATTAATATTTATAATTTTATAAATGTTAGACATTAAGTTGTTAAAATAAATAAAATTATCGTTAATATTTATTTATCATGATATTTTTGAATAACACTATTTATATATCATTATAAATAATATTTGTTCGCGCAAATTTCGCCCAAGGAATCCACCCACATGTGCGCGACAATGATCGAAGCATCTTGGATGTCCCGAACCTGCTATTTCATGGACATGCGGGCATTTCCATTGACAACATTTAATTCAAGCACTTCTTCTTCATGGCTAAGCCTTGTCTGCACCTACAAACAGGATGTCGAGACAGGTGAACAGTGAAGTCTCGGAGGGACACTGAAACCCAATCGTAAATTCCAGTGACCGCGACAGATATTATGGGAGGGCAGAAGACTTAAAATAAAGCCAATGAAGAGTATGATTCAGAATTTGATGTGGCCTCTCACTTTAGATGTAAATGCTTTTGATGAGATATCAAATGAAAAGTACTCGATGTTGAGGAAACATAGCATGATGGCATAGCAAAAGAAAAGGCTATGGTTGAAGACAACAACTTGTTTGGACTGAAGCTGACTGAATTGAGAGCCCTAGTAAAATTTCGTGGCATGAAATGATTCTCTAAGCTTTTTTATTTTCTTCTGATACACAAATCTTTATATTTGTCATTGTACCACAACAGGGTTTTTGGGTCGAACTTATTTGAGCGATTCTTGAAGTATTTGGCTTGTTTCATTCGATCAAAGTATAAAATATTGGTAGCAAACTAAATTTTAATTTTTATAGATTTAGGTTTTAATTTTGGTGATATCCTAAATCTATCTATTATCTGTTAAGTTTTTATTATCTATTTTTATTTTTATTATGTAGATAAAGATTGTATATTTGCTTTGGGGTTTTGGTTTTTATTTTATATAGATTAAGATAGTGATAACAAGGCAACAATTATGGAGTATATTATGGATATTATAGCTGATATGATGGATCAAAGAGTTGATATTGTGTATAAAAAAGGAGTTATGGCTGAGTTTAATTGTTAATATTCTTAGATTAATTGTAAATATTAGTTAATTGTAAATATTCTTAGATTAATTGTAGATTAGGCATAGATTGTAAAATAACTATATATAATAGAAAGTAGTCAATGAGAGGAGCATTCAGTCGAAAACTTGTTATGGTATCAGAGCCACTTTGGCTTCTTTCAAGAAAAATTTCTTAGATCTTGGTTAAAGAGAGAGAGAGAGTTTTGGAATTTTGGGTCAATCACATAGTGGTTGTATATTTGTTTTAGAATGTCTGCTACAAATCTTGTGGACAAGTTTCCTATGGAGACCATTGGCTTCAAATTTACAGGAAAAAATTATGGTGCTTGGGAATTTCAGTTCAGGATGTTTCTAAAAGGAAAGGAACTTTGGAATCACATTGACGACACATCTCTTCGTCCTACAGAAGCTACGGAACTCCGTCAATGGGAAAGCAAGGATGCTAGAATTATTTCTTGGATTTTAGCATCAATTGAACATCATATGGTGAACAGCTTGCGGTCATTCAGTACAGCAAAAGAGATGTGGGATCATTTGAAGCGTGTATACAATCAAGAAAATGCTGCCTGACGGTTTCAACTTGAACTTGACATCAACAATTTTTGTCAAGACAATATTTTCATTGATTAGTATTATTCTGGTTTTATTAACATGTGGAGTGAATATTCTGATATTCTCTATTCTACAGTATTTAGTGAGACCTTGGCAAGTCTTCGAGAGGTCCATGGGACTATTGAATCGAAGTCCAGCTCCTACATTGGATGTCTGTCTTGGTGAATTACTTTGTGAAGAACAACATTTGGCTACTCTTGCTGCAATGGGTGGGTCAAATGAGACGTCTCAGGTTCTCAATATTGCTTATGCTGCTCAAGGGAAGAATCGAGGAAAAGGTTACGTCCAGTGTTACAGTTGCAAGGAGATGGGGCATATAGCTCGCCACTGCACGAAGAAATTATGCAACTATTGCAAGCAGAATGGCCATATTATTAAGGAGTGCCCAATTCAACCAGAAAATCGAAAAACACAAGCCTTTCAGGATATTGTAGCAGCTAACACAAATCAGTCCACTATGACTCCATAAATGGTACAACAAATGATTTGTGCCGCATTTTCTACTCTTGGACTTCAGGGTCAAGGTAATAAGATCCTCTCTACTTGGTTTTCTGATTCTGCTGCATCTAATCATATGACTGGCTCTCCTCAACTCTTACATAATCTTCAGAAATATACTAGCACACAACATATTCAAGTTGCTAATGGACAGTTGGTAGATGATAAATGTGAAGTGCATTTTTCTCGGGATGGTTGTCTTGTTCAAGATCGACTATCAGGGAAGGTGATAGCGAAGGGGCCTAAGGTTGGGAGATTGTTTCCATTGCAGTTTACTGGTCCAAAAGTTTTAGCTTTAGCATCTATTGTTATTAATAATAAAGCTGAAGTCTGGCATAAACGATTGGACCATCCAAATGATGTGATTTTATCTCATTTAATAAAAGAATGTTTTCTGGGCTCTAAAAGAAAGTATTTAAATTCTGGTTTGTCTCATGGTTGTTCTACTTGCAGACTAGGGAAGAGTAAGATTTTACCTTTTCAAACTCATGGAAGTCTTGTTGATAAATGTTTTGACATAATACATTCTGATGTTTGGGGTATTACACCGGTCATTTCACATGCACAATATAAGTACTCTGTGACATTTATAGATGACTACAGTCACTTTACGTGGATATACTTCTTACGTACAAAATCCGAGGTGTTCAATGCTTTTCAAACTTTCCTTGCTTATGTTGAGACACAATTTTCGACTTGCATTAAGGTCCTCCGCTCTGATAATGGTGGTGAATATACATCACATGAGTTTCACTCATTTTTGCAACAAAAAGGTATTAGATCTGATATCTCACTTTTTGCATGAATATATTTGATTATTTATTTGCATGTTATCTATGATAGAAGTTTAACCCTAGGATCTGTGTTATCCTTTATTTGCTTTATATCTTTATTTTTTTTTTCAAAAACCCAAAATCTATTTTCCAATTGCTCAAACAATTTATCCAACAACTATGTTTTAGTACATGAGCTTATTTCCTACATCATTCTCTGTGGGTTCGACATTCAATTATAAATTTATTTGGCCACTGTATTGCAATTAATCTGGTTAAAATATCAGTGATCACTGAACCATCTGGATTAGGCCCGTTTTCAGCTTGAAGTTGTTGGCATTGATGCCAACTTGGAAACCCGACTCCTCTTGCTGCAGCAGGAGGTAATCTAGGGTAGATCTTTGCTATACCACCACTTTCCTTTCATTGTTTCCTCCCCCATTCAGTTCTGTTTGTCTGGCAGCTTGCTCAGCTTGGGCTGCCTGTGCGGCTTGGAGTTGTGCTATGAGCTGTTGCACCTCATCAACAAATTGCCTCTCGTATGTTCTGCAGTGGTGCTTCCGGTGGATTCTCCATCTCAGTTTGCTTTTCTCTTTCGTTTCCTTTCCTTTCCTTTCTTTTGATTTTGTTTTTTCTACAGGTGGCGTCAATTTCTGAGTCAAAGGCTTCGAGTGCCTTCCCCTTTGCTCTTGTGTTCATGCACCTGAAAAGAAAGACAAAAAGCTGAAAACGTCAGTCTGTGTCAATCTACATGGGGCTGTCGATCAATATGAATGCAACTCCTGTGTAGACCGACACTCAGAATGTCGATCGATACAGAGATAAATCCCAACACGCGCACATGACCAAAACTAAAAACACTCAAACCAACAAGTATCCAAACAATCTAGTAACAAAATATAATCTGACTATCCCCAACAATGACGTCAATTTGATCGATGCAAAAATTTGCACACAGATTATAGCACATGGTAAATAAATTTATAGTTAATCCGGAGGTTTGTCAAACCCACAAGGATAGTGCAACGAAAATATTTCATGTACTGGATACAGTTTTTCAATTCGTTGTTTAAGCAATCACAATCAGGAATAGGTTTTTGTTTTCAATCAGAAAATAACTTTTGGAATAAAATCGGATAAATAAAAACACAGATCCTAGGGAATTCAACCAATCCAATCAACATGCATAAATCAATCAATTCAAACCCAAATAATTATTATGGTGAAAAATCTGATAAATTGGAATTAATTCTTTGGTTGGGCAATTAAAACCTAGATTACTAGCAAGTGAATTTTAACTTTTGAGTCTCAATAACACAAACTAGTTAATCTTAGTAAACATGTAGATTAAATCCTATAACTGAATCTTCTTTTTGAGACAGAAAGCAATTATATCAGATTTTATCTTTCTATTGTTAATTATCTCCTCTCAGTCTCAAATTAACAACTAACAATCCAATTAAACCTTCATCTCTCGATCCTTCGATTGAATTAGATTTTAAAAATCAAAACCATAGAATTTGAACCAAATAATAAAGGTTGGATTTAATTGAATTACAACATGCCAATTGGATGGAGAATTAACTCTATAATTTGCTAGGGTTTCTAGCCAAACCTGCTAAAAATACAAATTGAAATAAACATATTGAATTGCATTGAACTTACTTGAAACATAAAGAACAATAATCGAAATCCTCAATGTCTTCGAGTTCCAAAGCAATAAAAATAGAATTGGAAAATTAAAGTAAACTAAATGCTAAAGTGAATAACTAAAAATTAACTCTAAAGCTGAATTTAACTCTAAAATTTGAGCTAAATTGTTGTACATATAGAGGGAGAAATTAGATCTTACATTAGGTATTAGGCTTGAGAAAGAATATCTCCAAATCTGATGGGGTTTTGCCTTTCTAGCTTCAGTGTCGATTGACATCCGACCTGTCGATCGACACAGATGTCAAGTCAATCTTGACTTCAATCCTTATTTTTCGATCGCTTCAAACCACTCATGTCAATCGACACGACCACAAATGTTGAGCTTCGTTCATCAATTTGAATCGGTCAACAACTATCCTCCATGTCAGTCAACATGGAGATCATGCTTCGGGTTTTTGGCTTATCTTCTATGTCGGTTGATATCTCGTGTGTCGACCAAAACATTAGCTTCTTCATTTCGGCTCTTTTCAACATTTAAGCACATTTTCAACCCAAATATTTACAACACTCACCATGCTAGGAATATTGTTAGAAATATTAAACCCCTTTCTTGTCAATGGTTTAGTAATATGTTTTGGTGCATCAAAGCTCAAGCCAAGCAATAGCCGATCTAATTTATAGAAACTTAGTATCGAGTCAAATGTAAAAGTCCTGTATAGGCAATATACACTTGAGTTGTAATAGAACTAGAAAAGAAGAAGAATAAAAAATGCTGAAGGAATCAACATATTTGATGATTGCTGAAGATCGCTGAAGAAGACAAGTGAAGGCTAGCAAATACGGTGGAATGTTGAACGCACTCAAGAATGCTGAAGAAGTAACTCCAGAAAAATACGAAGATCTTAGCAAAGACTGCTGAGACACCAACCGTATGTCAACCGCCAGCAAATGCTCTATAGCAAACATTGGAGTCGTAAATCAGAAGGATCCAGATCACAAGGAAGCCTGACGATTCAGAGAGTAGAACTATCATTAGACACAACGGAGGTTTCAAGTTTAAACAAAAAGATCCATTCTGACAAAGACAACCATAGATAGAAGCTACACCAATCAGAGACAAAGAGAGTTGAAGAGTCTTTGTCCACTGCAAAAAAAAAAAAAAAACATAGATAGGCGAGCAATACCTTTGAGTCTAACGGATAAGATTCAAACAACCATTTGAATATTCACCTATAAATAGGTGTCATACTAAATTGATTCAAAGGTTCACGAAATTATATTCACAGAGAAAACTAGAGAAGATCAAAACACTCTCTACACTACGCGAACTCAACCGAGCTAGTACGTGATTGAAGCTTTTTCACAAGCTATCATACTTGAAGCTCGAGACCTCTGAACTATAACTTCTAAGGTTGATATTGGGATTCTTTCTAATCCTAGAAAGAATCTAGCAGTCACCTTGCTGCGCAAGCGTGATTCATACGGGCATTGCCAACACAAGGATAGGTTCTGGGAAGAACTATAAAACTCCCAACAGTGGACGTCCAAGGAGAACGGAGGTTTGTCCTCATTCTACGGAGCGACAAGGTGAAGATTGAAGACCGAGGTGCTTGAAGGTACGCGCTTACCAGACGAAGGAGCTGCTCAACATTAGAGATCAGGCCTGACCTTGTACTCAATATTTTAGTGAATTTTCAGTCGGAGGACTGATGAGTGGACGTTAAACAGTTGTTCGAACCACTATTAATCTTTGTGTCTCTTTTACTGCTTTTATTTGCTATTGTGTGGCTGTGCATACTTGAAACTAAACACACCAAGTGTTGTAGTATAATCTGCAATTAACTTAACGAATATTCGAGCTTAAACACATTTGATAAACACTTGCTAAGTCGAGACCTTAGTAAGATAAGTGCAAGACCATATTAATACTTCCGCTGCATATAAAAACACTCTGATTGGGGACCAACAAGTGGTATCAGAGCGGTTGGTCTTTACAGACTAGCTGCTTCTGAGTCGCTTAGGACCAGACCCATATTTTCCTTGCATATCTGTGTTCTTGTGTTTAGCTCAGGTTAAAAGCAATTGCGAACAACGCAAAGTTTGGGAAGTTTGCTCCTGAAAGCTACTCCACCTGGAAAAAGAGGTCATTGATCACATTGATGAATATACATCCCGAGATGAAACAAGTGATCGAAAATGGACCAATCAAAATCCAAAAGGTAAAAACCAGGGTTGGAGAAGATGTAGCAGGACCAGTCGTAATGGTGGACAAGTCGTACGATGAATGGACTCAAGAAGATCGAGTTCGTGGCCAACTGAATTATGTAGCCATGGATTTAATCTTAAGTGCTTTGTCACCTGCCCTAATGGCAGAAGCCTTGGAGTACAAGAATGCCAAATAAATGTGGGACTTTCTTGTCACTCTAAGCACTGAGACGGATGAAATGAAAAGAAACAAGCTACAATAATGGGTAGACAAGTATGAATCTTTTCAATTGATTCCAGGTGAAACCATCAAGGACATGGAGGCCAGATTCAACACCATTGTAGCTGAGTTAAAGAAGCTGGGAAGGACGTACGAGCTTCCCGACATGAATTCAAAGATTCTCTCGAGACTACCAAAGGAGGATTGGTTTGTCAAAGTGACCAGTCTAAAGGAGAAAGATCTGTCAGAAATAATTACCAAAGAAGTGTTCACTCAACTAAAGGCGCACGAATGGGACATCACGCAGATCAACAAAAATGAAGCTATTCGTGCTGCAGTAACCATTGAAGAACCCATCGAGGATGCAACATTCTTCGTGAAGAGAGACGAACAAAAGTGGAAAACTAAGAAGCCATTCCACTCAGATCGACTATCCACCATCGGATCTCAAGCAAAAGAAGCAGTATGCTCAGTCAGCGAGCTGGAAAAACACATGAAGAGATTAGAAAAGCTGCTGCTGAAAGCCAAAGGGAAGAAGGAAAAATTCCAGCAAAGTCAATCATCAGATAGCAGAAATGTCAAGAAAACGCCCAGAACATGCTATGAATGCAATTCCCCAGAGCATCTGAAGTTTGAATGTCCTCAAATAGATCCAAAAGAGAGGGAACGATTGAGGAAACTGTTCGAAAGGCGAGCATCAAAAGCTGTTACTAAGGCTTTGTTAACAAGGACGTAACTACCAGACATCCCGGATCATGACGACGAAAACTATTCATCAGAGGATGAAGAGGATGTTCTCATGGTATTCATGGCCGACATCAATGAAGAGCAGACAGGAGAATCAGCTCTAGCTATCACAAGAAACCAAGTAACAAATTCTATTTTGTTTGCTGCTTCTACTTCTGATAATATGCATGACACTGCTGATTCATGTTACTCGGAATCAGATTAGATAACTGTAGAATTTTTGCAAGAAGAATTTTCAAAAGTTCATGCATTAAAAGATATTTTAGTAAAGAAAATTCCTCGCTAAAATTTTAGCTTTCCGTTTTGACCAGTGAGATTGAGAAATCTAGGTCAGCAGACGAGGAATGTTTAAAATTTAAAACATAGCTCTTCTACTTAAATGAAAAGTTTAATATTTTAAAATAGGAGAATGAAGCTTTGAGAAGAGGATAGGAGGAAGATGTTGGTGTTAAAAGAAAAGGTTCTTAATCAATTAGCCAACAAGTCAACCAGAATGGACAGTGTTAGGCCTCCTTCTCCCATTACTGCTGAAAAAGAAGATAAAAGGGAGAATGAACCTGCCACAACAACTCATGCTGATCTACAATCCACTTCATCTCAAGCACTGGCTACCAATGCCCCCATACCTACTTCCCAGAATCAATTAGTGTTATCCGAGGAACCCCAAGTCATGACGATTGAGCCCTTGAGCTCCAGCACTTATCAGAGGGACCTCCAACTATACATTCATACCATGGTAGGAAGGAGCATTGGAGAGAACCTTGTGCCGATCGTACAAACGGAAGTCACGAATCAGATGATCGAGGTGAATGACGAAATGCGTGCTACTTTTCAAGATGACTTTGAGACCTTCTCCACAGGACCTTTTGCTACGATCAAAGAGGGGGAAGAGAAGAGACTAGCTGAGGAAGTAGAAAGATGAAAGGATCAAGAAGACAGATTTCGTCGCCTTGAAGCTCGAAGAAAACAGGAAGAAGACCTAAGAAGATAATGAGAAGAAGAAGAGAGAGAAGAGATAAGAAGGATCGAAGAAAAGGAGAGAATCAGAAGACAATAAAGAGAAGCCGTAATGGATAAAGGTGACGCTCGAGGCTCTAAAGAATGTGAAGAAGACCACCGTCGGTTCCTCAAGTGCCAAGAACGCCGTTGATTCAGACTTCTCAACAACCAAGAAGTAATATCTCTCTTACCCTTACGAGTCTTCTAGTCAAAAAAACAGATTTTGTTTTGATTTAGATTTGGGTGTGTGTTTCCTGTACGTTAAAGCATGATATTATTAATGGAAACTAACCTTGGTTGAAGACAACACCTTATTGTCCAACACTGATCTAATTGAACTAGCTGGAATTACACACTTAGTGTAATCAACAAACTGCGTGGATTGATGTTGTGTGTGTGCTATGTTCCTGTGTGATTGCTTGATATGATCGTTTGAATGTGCTACGTGCTTGTCTGATAAAAGGATTTGGAAGCCATTTACTGTTACAAATTGAATAATCGAGCAATACCCTTGATATTTTGAAGGGGAATATTTAGGAACCATACTGAGTCTAAGGGAGTTGAGATGCTGAGAATAGACTTGATAGAAAATTTTTGTAATCTTAGTAATCATCTTTCCCATGATCAGTTGGTATTAAAACTCACGATTGAGGCTTTGATCGCACCAAAAAGAGGAAAATTGTTAGGAATAATGTTAGAAATATTAAACCCCTTTATTGTCAATGGTTTAGTAATTATGTTTTGGTGCATCAAAGCTCAAGCCAAGCAATAGCCGATCTAGATTCTAGCAACTTAGTATCGAGTCAAATGTAAAAGTCCTGTATAGGCAATATACACTTGAGTTGTAATAGAACTAGAAAAGAAGAAGAATAAAAAATGCTGAAGGAATCAGCAGATTTGATGATTGTTGAAGATCGCTGAAGAAGACAAGTGAAGGCTAGCAAATACGGTGGAATGCTGAACGCACTCAAGAATGCTGAAGAAGTAACTCCAGCAAAATACAAAGATCTTAGCAAAGACAACTGAGACGCCAATCGTATGCCAGCCGCCAGCAAACGCTCTACAACAATCAAGAGAAACATTGGAGTCGTAAATAAGAAGGATCCAGATCACAAGAAAACCTGACGAATCAGATAGTAGAACAATCATCAGACACAATGGAGGTTTCAAGTTTAAACAAAAAGACCCGTTCTGACAAAGACGACCACAGATAGAAGCTACGCCAATCAGAGACGAGGAGAGTTGAAGAGTCTCAGTCCACTGCAGAAAAGAAAGAATGCAGATAAGCGAGCAATACCTTTGAGTCTAACGGATAAGATTCAAACAACCGTTTGAATCTTCACCTATAAATAGGTGTCATACTAAATTGATTCAAAGGTTCGCGAAATTATATTCATAGAGAAAACTAGAGAAGATCAAAACACTCTCTACACTAAGCGAACTCAATCGAGCTAGTACGTGATGGAAGCTTTTTCACAAGCTATCATACTTGAAGCTCGAGACCTTTGAAGTGTAACTTCTAAGGTTGACATTGGGATTATTTCTAATCCTAGAAAGAATCTAGCAGTCACCTTGCTGCGCAAACGTGATTCTTACGGGCATCGCCAACATAAGGATAGGTTCTTGGAAGAACTATAAAACACCCAACAGTGGACGTCCAAGGAGAAGGGAGGTTTTTCCTCACTCTACGGAGGGACAAGGTGAAGATTGAAGACCGAGGTGCTTGAAGGTGCACGCTGACCATACGGAAGAGCTGCTCAATGTTAGAGATCAGACCTGACCTTGTACTCAATCTTTTAGTGAATTTTCAGTCGGAGGACTGAAGAGTGGACGTAGAACAGTTGTTCGAACCACTATAAATCTTTGTGTCTCTTTTACTGCTTTTATTCGTTATTGTGTGGCTGTGCATACTTGAAACTTAACACACCAAGTGTTGTAGTATAATCTGCAATTAACTTAACGAATATTCGAGCTTAAACACATTTGATAAACACTTGCTAAGTCGAGACCTTAGTAAGATAAGTGCAAGACCATATTAATACTTCCGCTGCATATAAAAACACTCTGATCGGGGACCAACACACCGTGACAAGTGTAATATCCTTTATAAACAACTCATGCTCAATTATTAACTAAAAAACAAAAAAAAATTCAATCCAACAATTTTCCAAACAATCCAATAACAAAATAGAATCTAACTAATCCCCGACAACGGCACCAATTTGATCGATGCTAAAATAACACACTAATAATTATAGCATAATGAGCAAATAAATTTATAGAACCACAAGGTTATCGAACCCAATGGAAAAGTATAACGATACTATTTCATGCACTGAATACAATTTTTCAATTCGTTTCTTGAGTGAATCCAAATTTGAGAGTTGGTTTTGTTTTCGGAAAATAACTTTTGAAATAAAATCAGATAAATAAAAACACAGATCCTAGGGAATTCAACCAATCCAATCAACATGCATAAAACAATCAATCTAAACCCAAATAAATAATTATGGTTGAAAATCTGATAAATTGGAATTGATTCCTTGTTTGGCAATTAAAACCTAGATTACCTGCTTGTGAATTTTACCTTTCGAGTCTCAATAACACAAACTAGTCAATCTTCATAAACATGCAGATTAAATCCTAGAATTGAATCTTGTTATTGAGACAGAAAACAGTTATATCAAATTCCTCTCTTCCTATTCTTAATTATCTTCTCTCGGTATCATATTAACAACTGACAATCTAATTAAATCTTCATCTCTCGATCCTTCAATTAAATTAGATTTTAAAATCAAAACCAGAGAATTTAAACCAATTTAATGAGGGTTTGAATTAATCGAATTACAACATGCCAATCAGATGGAGAGTAACCCTAAAACCTGTTAAGGCTTATAGCCAGACATACTAAAAACAAATATTGAAACAGAAAAATTAAATTGCATTAAACTTACTTGAGAATTAAAAGAACAAAAATTGAAATTTTGATCCCGTCCTCAAACTCCAAAGCAATAAAGATAAAGATAACTAAAACTAAAGAAAACTAAGATTTGAAGTAAATTATATGATCAACAACTAATTTTAGACCTAATACATGAGATTTTATTGAAGTAGGGTTAGGTTTTGAGGTAGGGAGAAGATATTCTGGACATTTTCTTTCAAAATCTCGAATTTGGCTTGTTAAATCACAGTTTCCTTCCACAACGCTTTGTATGCCGATCGACATCCTTGTAATACCCCGAATTTTAATCAAGCGATAATTAGCTTAATTAATTATTTAAATAAAGGGACAATATTATTTTAGCCCTTTAATTGCTCGTTACTCAGTTTTCGGCACCCATTGTCGAATGCATGTCTGTTTTATGCAAACAAAATGCCTATGAGTATATTTTGAGAAACCCTAGGCAACCCTACAAATGAATTCTATTAATGAAACTTGTGCGCGATGAATCGAACATTCTAGCGTATTTGGAGTAAGTTAAAATCGACAACTTGCACTCGAGAGCTCCGTTTTTTTCACTGATCTAGGGTATGCTTGAAAATGATTTATGAAAATTTTAGAAACAATTAGAATGAGATTTTGATACCCATGCAATATTTATAATTTTTCAAACTGTAACATCGTACGCGCAATCGACTTTAGCTTGTTCGGTGTCGATCAATCTCGTGCATTCGCGACCTGCATAATAGAAGTAAAATGGTTAGCATTCGAAGTGAAAAAGATAAATATATGAAGGATAGTGACCCACGAATTGGCACCCTACCGTGTCTAAGGAATTCGAGATAATCTGGATCAAGTTTGAGGTAGAAGAAGGAGGTCCACCAGTCCGAGGAGTTCGTCGGAGGCTTCTTTACCAAGGATGACCTCCTAGAAGCCCAGCGAGTGAAGTAGTAATAGTGCTTCTCCCTGCACTGGTTCATTCGGTACATATAGTGCCACTCCCGGATTGTCGGGAGGCCAAGCCCTAGATCCATCCAGGTCAAGAGCACCCCGACGAGGTGATACCAACTACTCGGAGCAAGTTGGAATGGGGAGATATTGTAGGAGGCTAGGACATCGCAGAAGAAGGGATGGACGGGTTTTCCAACCCCATTCTCCATTGCTGCAGCATTGAAGGTTGCGAACCCAACCGTGGGGTCGAATCACCTCCGGTGGGGTATGGGGATGATATAAACAATGTTGTGGCATGGCAAAGAGTCCGCCAGAGCATTCATCTTCTCCTTAGTAATTGTGGAAACTGCCCCCAAGACCTAATGGGATTCCCACCCATCGGGAAGGACCCAATCATCGGCCACCTCGAGCTATGAGATTACCTCCACGATCTTCCAGTTGGAGCCATTGGTCTCGCCACCTTCCATGGCACGTTCCAATCTCTAAAATGTCTTGATCTAGGTCTCTCTGGTTCTTGGAGAAGAAGACCCCCATCCAGTCCCGTGAAAGCAGCAACATTAGGGTCCCTCTCGGGAGATGGGGTAAAAGGCGGTGTCTGGTTGAAATCCCCGTAACTGGGGCTCTTGTGATTTTCATAACCGGGAGAAGTAGAAAGGAAGAAGACGAAAAACCAGTCATCTAGTGCTTGACCGGAACCTTAGTTCTACCCCCTCGAAAATGCCCTAGAAAAAAAACTGAAAAAGAAGAAGCAGAGAAAGGAGAAGGGATATTACCTTTTCATTTTTAAGAACGGAGGTCTGAAATGACCTGTCGTAAGAAGCATAGGAACTAAATCATCGGAAAACACTGAGAAAAAGAGAAGTATGAGAGAGAGAGTATGCCTTGGAAAATGTGACACTCACCTCCCAAAAACAACGGTTAAAAAGACTCACGTCCGTTTTGATACGATCCTTACTGGAAGGTTTAGATCGCAACCCAGGAAGTAGAGTTGACACAATGTGAAAACGACTCAAACGAAACTGGAAACAGAAACCACGAACAGATGGAAGTTCAGCAACCTTAATTTGACCCTTCAAATAACGTATTCCAGATGAATCTAATATACGCCCCAAGAAGTTGAAGAACTAATGACAAAGAACGGTAGAAGACACCACAATCGGATGTGTAAGTCCGGTTGATAAGTCAATTCGAATTTCAAGGAATCCACATAAATTCTTGAGCTTTCAGAATTGGAGAAAAAAACTCACAAATATTATTAAACTGAAAACTGAGTCTAATTCGAAAATAAGCAGCCCTATTTATAGGGTGAAAAAACAAAATCTCTACTCCTAATCTATCTAGGAAATCAAATCTAAAAAACATATCAAATCTTTCATGATATACAACATGTATATCTTGAAAATAATATCTAAAAAGTAAATAAAGTCTAATAACTAATTAAATTCGAAATTAAAATAAATCTAAGCCCAAATCAAATCAATTAAGCCCAGATGTTATAATTAAATTAATCCATCTTGGCCCAATTTGATTTTCAACTCCGATGGGCTTCTTGAATAATTCTTGAGCCCAAATATCTTTAATCAACACTAGCAATCCATCTCTTAGCTTCTTGGCCCTAGCTCTCGTCATAGGTCCACTAGGAATATGGACTGGATCTTGCTCTCGAACTGCACCTTGGGCTCCATCATCCCCTCCTCTTGAAAAAGATTTGTCCTCAAATCCAAGCTGTCACCTGCATAAAAAAGACTTAAATCAGAAACATTGAATGTAGCACTCACATTATACTCACCTGGTAAGTCCAATTTATAGGCATTATCATTCACTCTCTCTAAGACTTGAACTGGATCATCCCCTCGAGGTAACAATTTCGATCGGCATTGCAATGGAAATCTCTCCTTTCGTATATGAAACCACACCCAATCTCCAGGCTCAAACACCACTTTCTTGCGTCATTTATTTGCTTGTTTTGCATACTGCTTCTTGCGACGCTCTATGTTAAGCCTTGGTTTCTCATGAATCTGCTTCACAAAATCAGCCTTTTCTGGCCATCAAGGTTAGTATACTCTTGGACAGGTAATGAAGATAAATCTAATGGAGTCAAAGGATTAAAATCATACACAATTTCAAAAGGTGAAAATTGAGTAGCAGAATGAACATCACGATTATAAGCAAACTCAACATGTGGCAAACATTCTTCCCATGACTTAATATTCTTCTTAATCACAACTCTCAACAAAGTAGACAAAGTCATATTAACTACTTCAGTTTGACCATCAGTTTGGGGATGACAAGTAGTAGAAAACAAGACTTTAGTACCTAACTTACACCACAAAGTCTTCAAAAAATAGCTCAAGAACTTAGCATCTCTATTAGAAACAATGGTCCTAGGAATACCATGCAATTTCACAATATCTCTAAAGAATAAATAAGCAATATGAGATGCATCATCAGACTTATGACATGGAATAAAATGCGCCATCTTAGAAAACCTATCAATCACCACAAAGATAGAATCACTCTCACGCCTAGTTTGTGGCAATCCCAACACAAAATCCATAGAAATATCAGTCCAAGGTGTAACAGGAATAGGCAATGGAGTGTACAAACCATGAGAATTGGACCTAGACTTAGCTTGCTTGCAAGTAATACACCTTCCACAAATTCTCTCAACATCACGTTTCATGTGTGACCAAAAGAAATGATCATGCAAAACAGCTAAAGTCTTAGCAACACCAAAATGTCCCATCAGACCTCCACCATGAGACTCCAACAGCAATAACTCACGTAAAGAACATCTAGGAATGCACAACTTATTTCTTCTAAAAAAATAGTCATCATGCCTAAAATATTCTCTATGAGCAGAATTCTCACATGCAGCATATATATCACCAAAATCAATATCAGATACATACAAGCTTTTAATGCACTCAAAACCAAGTAACTTAGCATCTAAAGTAGAGATCAAGGCATACCTCCTGGACAATGCATCAGCCACCGCATTTTCTTTACCTTGTTTATACTTGAATACATATGGAAACATCTCAATAAACTCCATCCAACGTGCATGCCTCTTATTCAACTTGTGCTGACTCTTCAAATGCTTTAAAGACTCGTGATCAGTGTGAATTATGAATTCCTTAGCCCACAAATAATGCTGCCACGTTTTCAAGGCCCTCACCAATGCATACAACTCCTTATCGTACGTAGGATAGCTCAAAGTTGATCCATTCAACTTCTCACTAATGTACGCTATGGGTCTCCTCTCCTGCATCAACACTGCACCAACACAAACTCTTGAAGCATCACATTCAATCTCAAAAGTTTTAGAAAAGTTAGGGAGAGATAGTACTGGGGCATGTGTGAATTTGTATTTCAGCAACTCAAATGCTTTCTCCTACTCATCTTCCCATTTAAACTCCACATTCTATTTTATTATCGCAGTCAGTGGGGCTGCGATGCTACTTAAGTGTGGCACGAACCTCCTATAGAAACTTGTTAGGCCATGAAAACTCCTAACATCTCCAATGTTCTTAGGATGTGGCCAATCTTGTATAGCTTTAATCTTCTTCTCATCAACCTGTACACCATCTGCACTAACAACAAAACCAAGAAACACAAGCTTGTCCGTGCAGAAGATGCATTTTTTCATGTAAGCATACAACTTCTCACTACGTAGTACATCTAAAACAGATCTCAAATGCTCCACATGCTCATCATGACTCTTGCTATAGATTAAGATATCATCAAAGTAGACAACTACGAATCTGCCTATAAAAGCACGTAAAACGTGGTTCATAAGGCGCATAAATGTGCCAGGAGCATTAGTAAATCCAAAAGGCATAACTAATCACTCATACAAACCAAGTTTTGTCTTAAAATCAGTTTTCCACTCATCCCTCTCATTAATCCTAATCTGATGATACGATGGGGGAAATCCAACACCTTTGAAGTCAACTCTTAAAAAACTGCAGGCAAGGACGAAAACGAACCCCTACGATCCAACAAGCAACTCGCCTCAACAACGATGGATATAGTGAAGACGCCACAATCGGATGTGTAAGTCCGGTTGATAAGTCAATTCAAATTTCAAGGAATCCATCGAAATTCTTGAGCTTTAAGAATTAGAGAAATAAACTCACAAATATTATTAAACTGAAAACTGAATCTAATTCGAAAATAAGCAGCCCTATTTATAGGGTGAAAAATGAAATCTCTACTCCTAATCTATCTAGGAAATCAAATCTAAAAAACATATCAAATCTTTCAAGATATACAACATGTATATCTTGAAAATAATATCTAAAAAGTAAATAAAGTCTAATAACTAATTAAATTCGAAATAAAAATAAATCTAAGCCCAAATCAAATCAATCAAGCCCAGATGTCATAATTAAATTAATCCATCTTGGCCTAATTTGATTTTCAACTCCGATGGGCTTCTTGAATAATTCTTGAGCCCAAATCTCTTTAATCAGCACTTGCAATCCATCTCTTAGCTTCTTGGCCCTAGTTCTCGTCATAAGTCCACTAGGAATATGGACTGGATCTTGCTCTCGAACTGCACCTTGGGCTGCATCGCGTTCGGCTGTCCGTAATTACCCCCAACCTTCACATTAATTATGCAACTGCCATTACTCTGGGCAGTAAAATTCAAAAGCAGTTTGAAATATCAAACTCCGACAGTTCACCTGACTAAAATAGAGATCTCATCTCAATCTCAGGCACTAAAGAGGTCACAAACCTCATAAGACCTTGAAAAGAGAGCCGAAATGGCTCGCAGGGGCTAACCAGATGACTAAAATTAAATCAGACAAAACCCGAACTATCTCTTACAATGCTGCGATTTCGGGCCCGCAGCTATGGCACTCGCTGCGACTTTACGGAGTTGCTCAAGTAAGAAGGGTTGGCCACATAGGAACCGATCCTTCAAGCCGGGAAGATGCTCTTAAGTGCTTCAAATTATACCGAGCTCTCATTTTTTAAGAGTTCGAAGAGCCGACATCTGGGAATATTCATGGTTTGCCTATTTAAATGGCATGATTATTCGACCTACCATTCTATCCATGGAATACCCCGCTAGGTCGAAGGGGCTATTGTTGGGGGTCGATATTAAATGGCCCAACTATCGGTCCAAATAAACGGCCCAACTAAGAGCCCACAAGCGTGGCCCATATTATTTTGCAGGAAATAAGAGAAAGACAACCCAAGTGAAGCAGTTCGAAGGGAAAGATAATCCGAGTAAGGCAGTTCAAAAATAGAGAGTAGAAAATAGTTCGACCAAATAAAGTCCGAATTCAACAGTTTGAAAGCAGTTCGATCAAGTCAAGAATAAACTAGAATGGAAGAGTAAAAATATTGGATAGAACATGCGAATTGCTTAATGGTCGGAAAGAGCTATTTTATGACAAGGAGTTATGATTGCGATCTCTCCGGGAAAACGGCCAAAAATGCATGTATAAGATCCAGAGCTCATTAATTGTAACCTTATGGAAATCTAGGTAACGCTCAAAGTTCGAAATATGTCTATAAATACCTTTTGTACGCTAACTTTTGGGGCATCTAAGTTCGTGAATGTAAAACTCATTTATTTTCTCCTTTTTTCAAGAAGAATACACTGTAAATTCCGCTTGAAGTGGTGATCGAACAAGCTATGAGATCAGGCAAGCGCAACACGGTTCTGATTTGCGATTCGGTTTAATTTAAGAAATTGTTTTATCTTCTCATTTAATTCATTATTTATGATTTTTGTTATTATTTTCGTACAAGTTCCTGGGGCCTTATTATTTAACGAAAATCACCCTCAACAATGGGTTTCTATTATCTTGTATGCACCCACAAATCACTTCACCACCACTTATTGTATTTTATGTCTATATTGTCCGATATTTATATAACTTGAGGGGATATCTATTAATAGTATCAAATTCAATAAGGACCAAAATTTATATTTTTAATTTGCATAAATTAAATTTTTTGAGTGTATATTTGGTGAGTTAATGTGAATGACTTTTATGATATACCTATCAATATTCTATATCTATATATAGACATAAAAGCAAGATCTTTATGAAATTTTTCTAAAGTGAGCAGCATATCATTAAATTTAAAGAAGGTGTGATTTGGGCAAGAAAATATTTTTAGCAGAGATTCTTCTTTAAATATAGATATAGATGATAAAGATTAGTCTCATATCCTTAATTGTTCAATTTAATCAGTCTTTACTCTCTTTGTCTCACACATCAAATGCATTCTTTCATTTATGTCTTGACTCAAATGTTATCTTTCTCACACAATCGAGAATCGTAATACATATATAAACTATTCACTGTTTCCTATTATTACCTTAGTATCTAATATATGCGTCATGTTTCCAAATTTACACCCAAAATTTAAAGTTTATACTTCCTCAAAATATACTTACATAAGATATAGTTAAAAAATTATTAGAATTTAAAAACTAATGAATATTAGTTTTTTTTATTTAAAAAAAAAGTAAAATAACCAATCAATTACAAGAATTTAAGCATAATTTACCTACATTAAGTTTATATCCTTATCTTATGCACCTATTGATGTATAATGATACACTATAATAAAATCATTATGCAATTTTATATTAAATCCCCAAATCAATAATATGTTCAATTAAAACGTATTGAAATTGTGTTCCATTTCTAAAAATTAAAAAAAATATAACTAAACAATAAAATAGCACAATCATTTTTGTGAAAACTGTATATTGACATGAGGCCTAAACCATTAAAAGTTTGTGAATTTTATGAATTACTATATCTTGAGCAAAAAATTAAAATATTAATACATAGATTCCATCATATATTCCTTCCGTTTCTGCTTCACTGCTCGTCTCATTAACTACTGCACAAACGAAAAATATCTTGAATTATTACTATAATTGATTGATTAATCAATAACAAAATGAAGAAACATATTCGACTCACCCCTCTTTTAACAAAATATATATATATCAAGAGATAAGTTCACAAACAATGACGCAACTACAAACATGAACTTACAAAAATAAATTGGTTATGTAACAAAATAAAAATTCCAAATTTCATCCTATTGTGTATCACACATGATCAGTACATGACCCAAATAAACTAAAAAATTAATAATAACAACATATGAATTTTGATTAAAAATAAAATAAAGAATGATAGAGCCAATAATATATAAAAAAAATTTGAAGATAACTGTTGTGTCGAATTATTTATACACCTCTCAACGAATATTAAAGTAATTAATTACATAAAATGACATAAAATATGCCATTGATTACGCCACACAATCAAATTTAATCTTGCTATCTAGTGATAGCATATTTATTTATGTAACAATGAAAGTTTAAAGCTTAAAATACTTAGCGTAATTGTTTATATATACATAGATTTATTTATTTTTAACTTTTTTAAATCCTAACATGCATTTTAATTCGACTTTTTGGGAGTAAACCCATAAATATGACATTATTCTTGCACCGAATTTCTCGCACCATCTTCAAATGAATTGCCTAAAACGTAATCATAAAGCTTCTTTGGCAATGAGAGGGAGTGTTGATCGACAAAAATGGTGCTATGGGAGATCACATTGGCAACGGCATACTTTTCGGGTCTTAAATCAACCTACAGGCTTGCTCTTAAAATGCAGCGGAAGCTTCTCAGCCCTAAACATTCAAGAATTCGTCAATTTCTTCACAGGTAATGATATTATTATTTATCACTCTGTTTTCTAAATTTTAATATTGGGTAGAAATGTAGTTTCTCTTTAATTGATTCTGGATTTGTTGTTTTTCTTGTTATGACGCTGACCGGACGAAACCATTATTTTTGGGAAGGTCTCAGGTTAGATACGCTTAAACGATTTAGGCGGGTTTTATCTATTAATCCAAGCCAAACCCATCTAATATATCATAAATAGAGATTAATAAATCCTATTTGGGATGAGTGAAACTATTTGGGTATAAATAAAACCCACCGTTCAGGCGTGGATTAGGAGGAATTATTCCAAATTTTGGACAATATTGATTGATGATTGATCTTTTCTTGTTGGTCCCTTGATTTTAGATTCTAAGGGATCGTTTGAGTTTCTTCAAATTTTTTTTTTTTTTTTTTTTTTTGGAATAAGTATACAATAATCTTAAACTCACACACCCACTCACACACCCAGATGTCCTCCTGGGAGCTCGAACCTGTGATCTCTCAGTCGCAGACAAGGTGCTTTGACCACTACACCCCGAACGAAGGGACGAGTTTCTTCAAATTTATTTTCACAATCTGTAGTCCTTAGATTGGCTCGAGGCAACATCAATTGCATTCTTCAGATTCGTTTGTATGACTTTTTGAGATCGCCAACTTTAGCTAAACAAAAGCATTTAGTGTTTACCTAGAGAGACAAATTAGAAGTGAAATAAGTTGAAAATTGATGGGATCTCCATCAATTTCGTTGCGCCTTGAAAAATGCTAAGATTTTAATGAGGATTGCATAACAATATATATGTTGTGACTGTAGGATTCAGACACTACCAAACATACATGAAAAAGAATTGCAATAATTCTTCTATTTTCACAATAAATTTACACATGAACGAATCACAATAAATAGATTTAAAGTTTAAAGCAAAAATGCCAAATAAGAAATACATTTGACAAGTTAAAGAACTAACAAGACCTGGATAAAGAGATTATATATAAACAATAACCAAATGTCAAGAAAGTAAGTCAGAGTTCAATCGAAACTCTACAACAATTACCAGTTAATCAAAGAATCATATATTGACTAGTCAAAAAATGAACATCCAAAAATGTTGGAAGCATATTTTCTTAGGCAAAAACTTGCATTAGGGTTTATTAATCCCCATTAGGATATATTAGATGAGTTTGGTTTGGATTAATGGATAAAACCCGCCTAAACCATTTAGGCGTGCCCAACATGAGACCTTCTCATTTTCTTAATATCAACAACCATATCCGAATTAAAGGCACCATAACATTCAAACAAAAGTTCAAGGGCATAGATACAATAACATATAACCGACCAATTTCATATCAGCAGCAAGAGATCAATAGATTACATCATAAGTTGACTAAAAAAGACAAAAATAATATGTCAACTTTTGAAAATATAAAGTATAGGTCCCAATGTACACCATGGCAGAGTACTCTCCTCATGTACCCAAATTTGTGCTTGAAAGCACCATATTTACACTAAAGTGCAAGGTATCCTAAGAGTTCATACAATCCAGAGCATATTGAAAATATTTGAAAGCATGCATCACATGGATTAGAGATTTTAAAAATAAACACTATTTTAAAAGTAAATCCACGTGTTAATATAGAAATCACTCACCTCTTTGCTTAAAGTTGAAGCTTTATTTTCTATGAAATGACCCTAAGCCTGTTGCATCGGATTAGGGCTTACTTAAATAAATTTAAGTCAAAGAAACCTATTTGAGAAGTAAACCGAACTAAAATATAAAAGTAACTTAACTATTAATGCTTTACTAGATAGAATTTGATGAAAGTGAATCGGGATTGAAGGTCGAATTTGAGGAATAGGAACCTGATTATCAATATAGGTGAATATAAAATGGGGCTGAAATATTTAATAAGTATAATAAGTAAAATAATTAAAACTCCTGGCGTAAAACAAGAACTTAAGCAAAAAGAGATTTCTATATAAATGTATGCTAAATCAAATATTATATTCAATGAGATACCATAAGATTTAAATTAAATATCTAGAAACATATTTGACAATTTGAAAGAAAAAAATTAATATAAAAACATAAATGCATTTTAAATACTTCAAACTATACTTAAAAATCGTAACAAACTAAGAACAAAGCCAATAATTATCAAAATTAAAACAGCTCAAAAATGAAGATATTATTCATGCTTCGAGGAGGAGAATCCAAAATAAAGCATAAAAATAGAGATTTAACTAGTTTAGGGTTAAATCCCTTTTACAATCTAATTAACAAAACAGTTCTTAAACTAAAAATTTACAGATATAATTTGCACAGAATGATAGAAAATGAAGAGAGAAGTTCTAACATATGATGGTTGTATCCAATTTGGTTGTATCCAAAACCATGGTTGACCCCAATTACATTTATATCTGCATTCAATGTGGGATATCATAACAAAATTCTACAATATCTGAGAGCATCAGTTAAAATTGGAAATTCGGGGATTTTATTGTAAATTTTCGATGTGAAATATTTAATACTGGATAATTTGTGGTATAAGTCTGAGAACACTGCAACAAAGTATAATTAGTGATGCAACTTTTTACACCCAAAAAATTGCAAGTACTGCGAAGTACGTAAATAAATAAAAATAAATTAGAAGAGTCGAGTCGAGGAATCCCGCTTCCCGCAAGACGTATTCGCCAACGTAGTGCTCATTGTCTGGTGATTGTCCCCAAAAGTAAAATGGCTTCATCTTTTACGAGGCAACACTGCGGTCGAAAAAGCTCCAGCGAACTGAATGAAGGTGAAAACTGATTAGCTTGGAAGCTATGAAAAAATGCAGCAATATGAGGAAAATGATGCAGTAATCTGGCTATGTTAGGGGACCGGAGACATGCTCATATGTATGTCTATTTATATACATGTTCCACCGAGGGGAGCCTGATCGTTAAAGGCGGGAGACACGGTGGTAACAGACACGCACAACTCGTGCATGCGTGTAGAGTGTTTGACCATGTTACATGTTTCGTGTCACCACGCCAATTGGACCAGCCAAGTTGATAGCCCACATGTCAAGCCCGCAGGCTCATTTCGATTGCCCAAAAAGATAAGGCGCGAGTGGGCCAAGCCAAGCCCAAGGTCCAAGGGCCCAAAGACCACCCAAAGACCAGTTGCCAAGAATCGAGAACCGAGAACAGGACCAGGGCCCGGGGCAAGGCGAGACGAGCGGCGGCAGCGGTGGCGCGCAAGGGCGCCATCGTGTGCCACATACACAGCACACCTTGTTATTACACACCACTACAATTCTGGTTTATATACACAGATTAATTAATGTAATTTATCAATGTGGGACATCATTTATTACATAACCATCTTATGTAATAATCTCACCAACCTGGCACTTCGCGGACTCATTTCTCACTCACCGAAATTCAAATTTGAGAAAGTAAATATACCACGATCATCTACTTGTCGAGTAGATTAATTTGGAATTATTTAATTTTGACAAAATTAAATATTTCACATTGGAAATTTACAATAAAGTCCCCAAATTACCAACAATCCCCCCATAAGTGGAAATGCCGAAATGCATGAATGCATAGCCAACTTAGTTTTCGAGAAATGTTAATGCACCTGAATAGGTAGTTTATAACTTTGAACCTTTAAACTTCAATGTTGTTGGGTACACTGGCGGCTTAGTGGTAAGAGTACCTTGAACTACTCTTCCATCGTGTGTACTGAGTCAACAACATTGAAATTTTAATATTTCAACCTCCATTCGTTCTCACGCTTGATTTCATTTCAGATCATGGACACCTCCTTTGGTTTCATAAGTGTTCATTTGAAGCGGCCCTCACTTCCACTTATATAGGTGACCTCTTATTCTGAGCATCCTGTCAAACTCAACCATCACGAGGTTTTCAGGAGTCATTAAAAATCACTTAAGACTTAACCTATACCACATGTAGGTCCATAACACCTTATTCTCTATTTTATGGAACAACATGTAACGTCATCTCCAAGGCATTGCCACTAAAGAAGACATCATCTTGTCGGTGTTATCACTTAAGCTTGTAAAGTTTAGTTGTTCCATTGAACCTATTTTTTAGGATCTCCAATAATCTAGGTTGGGTATCCACTACACTCATTCATATTGTGGATTTCAATTTCATTCCCTCAAGAAATTTATTCATTTGATCTCGGTTTAGCCTTTTGGTTAGCGGATCCACAAGGTCATCAATTGATTTTATATAATTAATAGATATCACTCCATTTGAGATCAATTGTCTAATGATATTATGTCGACGACGTATATTTCTCGACTTCTCGTTGTACATGTTATTTTATGCTCGACCAATTGCCGCTTGGCTATCACAGTGAATCATCACTGATGAAACATGTTTGCTCCAACATGGAACATCCTCTAGGAAATGTTGAAATCATTCTGCTTATTCACCCGCTTTATTTAAAGCCATAAACTCGGACTCCATTGTGGAACGAGCTATACAAGTTTGTTTTGTAGATTTCCACGACACTGCCCCCCATCAATCGTAAATACGTATCCACTCATAGAGTGCAAGTCATTTGAATCAGAGATCCAATTGGCATCACTGTACCCTTCAAGTACAAGTGAAAACCTTGTATAGTATAGCCCCAAGTTAATAGTATACTTCAAGTATCTCAAAATTCTCACAAGAGCCTTCCAGTGTTCCTTACTAGGATTGCTCATGTATCTGCTCAATTTATTCACTTCATATCTAAGATCCGGTCTAGTACAGTTAGTCAAATATATTAGACAATCAATGACCCTTGCATATACCTCTTGACCAACAGGGTCACCTTTGTTCTTACTAAAGTGAACATTGAGCTCTAGTGATTTTTTGGCTTGTGGACTGTCATAAGAATCAGATTTCCTTAACACTTTCTCAATATAGTGAGATTGTGTTAGAACAATTCCATTAGGTTTTCTTATGATTTTGATTCCATAAATCACATCTGCCACACCCATGTCTTTCATGTCGAAGTTTTTCTCAACCTTAGTTTAGTATCAACTATTACTTGTTAATTTGTTCCCATAATCAACATGTCATCTACATAGAGGCAGACAATCACAAAATTGTCAAACGTGCCTATGTAGTATACACATTTGTCACATTCGTTATAGTTGAAAACATTTAACAACATCACATTGTCAAATCGAACATGCCACTATTTGGGTGCTTGTTTAAGACCGTATAATGATCTAACCAACTTGCATACCTTTTTCGCTTGTCTAGGTTCTACAAACCCTTCGGGTTGATCCATTTATATTTCTTCTTCTAGCTCTCCATTTAAGAAAGTTGTCTTCACATCCATTTGGTGTATTTCGAGAATGTGCAAAATAACAATCGCTGTAAGTACCCTAATGGTTGTGATCCTAGTCATTGGTGAATAGGAATCGAAGAAATCATCTTCATCTCTTTGTTTAAAGCCTTTTGCCACAAGGCAAGCTTTATACTTATCAACCATACCATCGGCTTTGTACTTTCTTTTAAGGATCCATTTGCATCCTAAAGTCTTACAACCTTTTGGGAGATCAGTCAAAATCCATCTATGATTTTGCATAATTGATTCAATCTCATTATTAATGGCTTCCTTTCCATAGTGAGGCATTGGGTCTAGCTAGGGCATCTTTAATGGTTCTAGGTTCATCATCTAACATATAGGTGATGAAGTCCGAACCAAAACTTTTAGCCACTCTTGCCCTTTGACTATGTCTCAATTCTTCCTCTATAGGATTAGAATTAGTAGTCTCCTCATATGTCCTTTTTCTAGATATTGTCGGTACATCTTCCTTATTCTTACAAGGTTAGATGTGCTCAAAGAATATAGCATTCCTTGGTTCTATAGTGTTGCCTTCGGTCACATTCGGATTGTCCTATTTGTGCACTAGAAAATGATAGGCAACACTATTTAAAGCATACTCTATAAAGATGCAATCGATTGTTTTGGGTCCAATTACAACATTTTTAGGTATAGGCACTTCAACCTTTGCTAAACAATCCCACATCTTAAGGTAATTGTAGGACAATATTAGTCCTTTCCATAACTCATAAGGGGTTACCTCTTTCCCTTTAAGAGGTATCTTATTCAAAACATATTTTGGGGTAGCCCCGAACTGATCAACATGGCATTTATTATTTCCTTTAGTATCCGATTTTTCCTTTCGGCAACATCATTGGAGGTGAATAAGGTGTCGTTTGATGAATAATGCTAGAGGTAGCACATAATTCTTTACACGGTGCAACATATTCTCCACCTCTATCACTTCGAATCATTTTGATTCGACTACTCAATTGATTCTCAGCCTCTTCTTTATAATTTTTAAAGGCTTCAATTGCTTCATCTTTACTTTTCAATAAATAAAGATAGCAATATCATGTACAATCATCAATAAAAGTAATAAAATACTTTTTCCCACCTCTAGTTTGCACAATTTTAAAATCACACAAATTTGTGTGTATCAACTCTAGAGGTTTAGTGCTCATCTTGACTGAATTAAACGACGTTCTTGTCAATTTTGCCTCTACAGAAACTTCATATTTTGTTTGTTTAAATTCAGCCACTTTTAGTAAATTTAAATTTACTAATCTCTTTATTGAATTTAGGTTCACATGTCCCAATATTATATGCCACAAATTGGAGCACGAGTTTCAAATTTATTATTAGTTTTCTCGGCTTGGCGTCGTGCCACTACATTCGACTTGGAAGGACCATTGGCAAGATAACCACGACCAAGGAATTTTCTAAACTTTGATAAGATAAATTCTTCAGACTTAAATACAAGTTTAAAGCCATGATTAACAAGTAGAGAGCCCGACACGAGGTTCTTGCGGATATCCGGGACATGAAGTACATCCTTCAAGGTCAAGTCCTTGCCACTTGTGAGCTTTAGCACAACATTGTCCACTCCAACCACATCCGATGAAGCTTGATTACCCATGTGGAGCTTTATCCCTTCAACAAATTTGTGGGAGACAATAACACTGCTATCGGAGGCCAAATGACACGTTGCACCCGTATCAACGAACCATTCTCGTGGA
This sequence comes from Plectranthus barbatus, assembly GCA_026898455.1. Taxonomy (NCBI): domain Eukaryota; kingdom Viridiplantae; phylum Streptophyta; class Magnoliopsida; order Lamiales; family Lamiaceae; genus Plectranthus; species Plectranthus barbatus. Next base: position 21,482 of record JAPKLW010002775.1, on the reverse strand, counting down.
TTATCAACGTTGTGAACCTCAGAAACCACGACACACAAGTCATCTTCCCAATCATCATCAGGTTCAACATGGTTGACATTTGTTGGGAAAATACTTGTAAATTACCCTTAGGATATTATTGTAAAAGATTTTGTTGGATCAAACCTTAGTAGACGGTCGATCATTGCTGAACCTTAGCATAGCTTAGCAACTGATGTAATGTCCTGTATAGGTTAAAACATCGTGTTGTAATAGAATAGGCTAACTGAAATATCTCAGCAAACATCAAACAATGCTGAAGGCTGCCAGAATTAACAAAATGCTAAGAAGATCAGCATTCGACAAACACATCCTTGGCTGCTGAAGATGCTAGCAAATCAAATCAGAGTAGCAGACAAAGCACTCGCTGTGCAAGGAGATCAAAAGCATGCTGAAAGAGATCCAGCATCCCGTACCAGCAAAAGCTCAGCAAAGCAAAACAGAAGGACTGCTACACCGCCATTCTGACCAACGCGCGACAATTAGCCATGTCAGAAGTAGGACGGAAAAGCCTGTCCAAAAACAGAAAAATCAGTAAATAGCTACCCGCATTTAAGGAGAAAGATCCGTTGTGTCTAAACGGATATGTCGACTCAAACTTGGAGAACATAGCTATAAAAGGCAAGTCAAAGGAAAATGCAGGAGCTGCTCACGCTCTAACAGAAACTCGACATACGAAAGAATCCAAAAAGCAAAAAGGCAAGAGAGCAATCCAGTTGAAAGGTACAATCCAGAGATATTCAAAGGCCTTCAACATTCAGAGTGTCTCACTACGTCTGACATTCTTCTGAGTGATTCTTGAACTGGTTCAAGAATCTTCAATCATTGGGATCACTTTCCTTTTAAGGAAAGCATCCAGCAGTTAATTTCTTGTGAAGAAATTGATTAAGGCGGGCACTGAAGCCGAGCACACACGATAGTTCGGAGGGAACTCTAAACTCCTCCAAAGTAAGTGGTGAAAGCGAGTTTTACGAAGGTGCGCCCTTGACTCAGCCGGAGCTACACCAGGAAAGTTCGGGGTATCGGAAGATAGCCGTAAAGCAGACAGATCTTCAGAAGGCTGGTTGCTTAACAGGAAAGGCAACTCTTTGTACACCGTATACTTTCTAGTAAAATTCTTAGCGATTCGGCTAAGGAGTGGACGTAGATCATTTGATCGAACCACTACAAATTGTGTGTTGTCTTGTTGTTACTGCTTTTCGAGCTATTATGTTTTAAAACCTAGTAACCACGTTACGCAGCCATGCTGGTCTGATTGGTTCTCCAGCAATTCTTCTTCTTCCGAGATTATTTGTCTGTTCTGCGTTGACCACTTCATTCTCAGCATCTTGTGTGTTAGGATTTTGATCTTCAATAGGAGGTGTTTCTTCTGCAGCCCGTCCTTCGGATATAGGAATATCATGGTCTGGATCTTCTCTTCTAGTGGAATTTTCAGCATTAGGTGCCTCAGCATCTGGTATCTCAGCAACTGGTATCTCAGCAACTCCTCTGCCAAGATCTTCAGCAGCATTGACTTCCTCAGCGACGGGGATAGGATTAGAGTTTTCCTCGTCTGAATCATCTAGCGAATTAAAAATATCTTTTTGGGGGTTGGCCTCAGCATGAACGTTAGCATCACTGGCCTGGTCTCCTGGTTTTGTCTGAACAGAATTACATTCATTCATAGACTTAGTCAGGTCAAATCGTAAGTGTTCATGACAATTCAAGATCGATTGACCATTGACATCATTAGTCTCATGATTGTTATCCTTTGTCTCATTGATAGCTCTGCGCACTAAAGTAGATTCATCAAAAATAACATTGCATGTTATTTCCACAATCCCAGTAGTCTTGTTTAACACTCTATATCCTTTGTGGGTGGGGTGACCATATCCGAGAAGTACACCCTCATCCGACTTAGGCGAAAAAGTGTTAAGTTTTGACTTTTCGTTGTTATGGATATAACATGTTGCACCAAAAGCACGTAGATAATCTAAATTAGGCTTACGACCGTTATATACTTCATAGGGAGTTTTGTTGAATCGGCCGTTAATAGAGCTCCCCTTCTGCGTGTAGCATGCAGTCATCACTGCTTCGCCCCAATATCTAGCAGGTAAGTCAGCATCGGCTAGCATAGATCGCACTTCTTCTTTCAGTGTTCGATTCCTTCTTTCTGCTAGACCGTTCTGCTGTGGGGTCCTAGCAGTGGATCTCTCATGATTTATACCGGCTTCCGGGCAAAAATCCATGAGAATGCCGTTGCAGAATTCTGTTCCATTGTCAGATCGAATCCTTTTCACTGTCACTTCTTTGCTATTTTGCTCCTTGAGGATCAACTCGGGTAGAGTAATCTTGACCTCATCTTTAGTCTTCAGTAAGCGAACCCATGTGTACCTGGAATAATCATCAACTATTACAAGGGTATATATTCTTTTACTTACCGAGGGTGGAGTGACAGGTCCGAATAGATCCATGTGCAATAATTCTAGGATTCTGCTTGATGTGTTCTTTTCTTGGTTGGAGTGAAATGACGCTTTGGTCTGCTTTCCTTGTTGGCATGCCTTGCAAATGCCTTCCTTACGAAACGTGATGTTTTGAGGTAAACCTGTGACAAGATCATTTCTAGCGATATGGTTGATGGTTTTGAAATTCAAATGATTTAACCTCTTATGCCATAACCAAGTGGTTTCCTCTTTATTTAGTGCTAGAAAGCATGAATGTTGTTGACCACTTTGCCAATCAACCACATAAAGTCCGCCTTTCCAAATTCCTCTAAGCTTTACTTCTCCTGTCACATTGTCAGCTATAGAACATCCTGTATGAATAAAAGATTCTGTGTACCCGTTTTCGCATAGTTGACTAATGTTTAGCAGGTTGTGTTTGAGATTGGATACGAGAGCAACATTTACTGTTCTTAGTCCATTCCACTCTATGCATCCTCTGCCAAGTACTCTTCCTTTGCTGTTGTCACCAAATACTACAGATGGACCATACGATTTTTGAATGTCTGAGAATAATTCTTCGTCTACCGTCATATGCGCAGAACAACCACTGTCTAGGATCCACTCATTTGACATGCTTGATGTCTTAGCACTTGAATCCTGTTCCTGCAAGGACAATTAAGTTGATTTAGGTCCCCGTTTCGAGTCGGGTCCTGGAGGATTAGCTTGAGTCATTGTCCCTTTTGGAACCCACATTTTGATAATTGTCAAAGATTTTTCTTTGAGATCTATTTTGCTGATTTTTTCAACTTTTTGATGTGCATATGTATGTGGTTGTGCGTTGTGCTCCTTTACCTTCATCGTCCTTTGATGATATATGTATCTGGACTCGGGTCTCACATAGGTGTTTCTCCTATGTGGTGTGTTGTGATAATATTGGGGTTTCATTGAGCGATTCTTAATGTCTCTTCCCCGAGAAAGGATAGGATTTGGCTTCCTAGCATTCGAAACAAGATGCTCAACCCTTGTCCTTGAGTTTGCTGAAAAGTTTTGCTTATCAGACTTCAAATGTAAGTTTTGATGTCGTTCAACATCTCTTATGAACCTTTGCTGAAATCTTACATTCTGCTTGGCCTTTTGCTGAGGTCTAGCATAGTGCTTGTCACCCTGCTTGGGTTCAGCAGACTGTTTGATATTCTGCTGAGCGATCAGACTAGAATTTGTGGATTCAGCAACTAATTTATCCTTCTCTTTAATGTTATCAAATATTTTTCCGCCAGAGACAAAAATGATATTTTCCTTTTGCCTCGAAGTATTATTTTTGTCATTGCAACTATGCCCAATTCCAGATCGGTCACCATGACGTCTCTGTCGGCTTATCAGGTTATTCAAAATATCCTGACTCGTCATGTATGCGCAGACACACTTCTCATTGGCTTTGTTTTTCAACAACGTATTCTCCCTTTCAAGATTCTTAAAACTTTCAAGGAGTTCAGAAGATTCAGTTCTAAGTCTTGATAGTTCCTCACTATCAGACCTTAGTCTTCCGACTTCATTGGTCAGACTTAGGATTTTTTGTTTGAGCGAGGAATTATCTTTTACAATAGCATCTTTCAAGGTGTATACCTTAGAAAGTTCTAAAGAGAGTTTAGTAAGATAATCTTCCTCAGAATCTAGGAAGGAATCCTCTGATTCAGATATATGTGCTGAGCATAAAGTATTCGTTATAAGTGTTACCTCCTGATTGTCGACTGCTAAGGCCGATTCAAAGGATTGCTCAGCATCAGCGAGTGGTTCACCATCTTCAACGATTTTTGCCATAAAGACCATTAGGGCTTCTTCTTCCTCATCAGTGGGATAATATTCCTCTTCGTTGTCGGGAATATCTGGAACTTCTGTCCTCGTTAGCACGCCTTCGTTACAGCTCGTACTGCTCGTCTTTTAAATCTCTGACGCAGACGTTCTCTTTCCTCAGGACTTACTTTTGGACAATCATGTTTCAAGTGATTAGGAGACTTGCATTCAAAACATGTTCTTATCCTTTTTTCAGTAGGGTGCTGCATCATGCTCGCTTTTGCCTCTTTTTCGGCTTTTGCTTCCAGAATCATTTTTTGTATCTTTTTCATCTGTTCTTCCAGCTCGCCTATTTTCTTATCTTCATCGTTAACTGTAGAAGTTGATGAAGTCTCCTTGGATGATGTAGCAGAAGCGGGTGTGGACTTTTCTTGATTGTAGAAAGGTTTCCTCGGAGATTTCCATTTGTTTCCATCTTTCTTGACAAAGTACGCTACGTCTTCTTGAGTTCCAACGCTTGTGGGATTTGGATGTATAACAACAACTTCGTTTTTCTTTGACTGCTGAATGATGAATTCATGTGACTTAAGTTGAGAGAAGACTTCAACGGTCGTCATATTGTTGAGATCTTTCTCACTCATGCTTGTCATCTTGACAAACCAATCACTCCTGGGGTAAAGCTTGGATATAATTTTGTTATTCATTTCCCCTTTGTCATTTGTCTTGCCGACATTTTTGAGTTATGCGATGATAGTGTTGAACCTTTCTTCCATCTCCTGAATGGTTTCTCCTGGAATCATGGCGAAGGATTCGTACTTGTCCACAGCGACTTGTAGCTTGTTTCGCTTCATCTGTTCCGTTTCCTGAGAGACTTCGCACACATAATCCCACATCTCGTTTGCGGTGTCATAATCTAGAGCTTTGTTGGACATTAAGGGGGGTAGACATTCCATAATTAGCTTCATGGCGATAAACTCCAGCTGGCCTCTCTTTTTGTCTTCAAGAGTCCATTCCTCGTAAGGTTTACTCACCATCTCAGGTCTGGGTTGACCACCAGCAGGTCCAGGGGGTGTAGTGTTGACCTTCATGATTTCAATAGGTCCAATCGTTAGGATGTCCCTCATCTCTAGATGTATGCTCTGCAGCTGGATCATGGCCTTCTTTTTCCATGTTTCAAATCCATCCTTGTTGTACTTCGGGAGAGAGTGATTAGACATCGGATAATTCTCGTCGTTACCTGAGCTATGTAAAATACCAATACAAGAGACGCAAGGAAAGACTAGGATCTAGGTCCTAAGCGACTCAGAAGCAGTCGGTTTTTCAACCTCCTGCTCTGATACCACTTGTTCATTTTCTTCTCATCGTTCTGAAATCAAAAAATTCCCAAACCAAAATCTCCATAAAATTTGAAATTATTCCAGACTTTCCCTCACAAACATGGCCACAGACTCCCTAGCCTCATCTTCCCAGAAATCTACTAGTCAGGACCATCGCCCTGAATCCAATGAACCTCGTCCATTCAATTTTCCACCAAATTCTGAAGAACCCTTACATATGCGACATGCACCAGGGTTCACTGGGATTCTAAAGAAGGAAGATATTGATGATTCCATATCACATGGTCAGCTTGTCATGATGTCAAAGAAGAAATCCCTAGCCGGCCACTCAAAGGAACAGAGGCGTCTGGCTCAAATCATGAAAGATAGGATTCTGTACAAACGTCTTGCTGCTGAACATATTCCGAATTGGATAATGGATATCCTCGAGAGCGAACAGTACAAGGTAACAAATTATGATGAGATGGAAAGACGTTGGAATTCTTGGAAGAAGCCTGGAGTACTGAAGGATAGGAAAGGTCATATGATTACCTTCCGGGCTGCCACACCCATTAACTCCTTACAGGATGAATTTAAAATTCTAGCCGAATTGGTGATCAAGATGTTCCAATGCGATGCCGGTTCATATTCTGAACTTTCTGCTAAGAAATAAGCAGTAATGATGGCTCTCACAGACAAAGTGAAGGGAAATTGGGCTGAGTACTTCTTCGAACGATGGGCAGAACATGCCAAGAAGAACGATCACATGTCTGTGGATGGAACCTTTTCCTCAAATGTTAATTTTGGATTGAAAATAAGCAAGTTTCTGGAATTGGTCATGCATTCAACGAAAATTGATCAAGGAGTAAAGTTGCTGTCCACTGATTTCATTCCAGTCACACGAAAAGCAGCCAATCCCCTTGATTACAAGAAACCAAGAAGGCTGATCGGTAAATCTAATGTGGATGCGGACAAACCTACTTCAGATGAGGAAGTAGATGAGCGTTCCTTGGGCGAACAAGTACTACAGATAGCAAAGCCTATCTCTGCTGAAGCCAAAAGGCCGCCCTTCAGCAGCCACTCGTAATCGGTCAACTTGCTGTTCCAATTTCTTCTGAACAACAAAAGGATATTGCTCCCACCAGGAACAGAAGGTCTGGTCGTCAGCGTCTACGCAAAGTTGCTGAGTTAGCCACTGTCCCGACCTCAAAAGTACCTGACTCTCCCCTTTCATCCAAGAGTCATGAAGAACGCTTGCAAGGTATACGTGAAAATAAACAAAAGCGTGAAGAAAAGAAGAAGGCACAGGAACTAAAGGGATATAGAAAGGAGAGGGATAGAATCACATTCGAAGGAAGGGACCTAAACTTTGAAAGAATAAAAAAATCTCATCTAGAACGAGAAAGTCAAAAGGAGAATACTGATCTCGCACCCGATAAAGAAGCTGCTGAGGATTTAAGCAGAGCAGCAAAGAAAGGGAAGACGAAAATAGACTCTACTTTGACCGAAAAAGATGTGGATAATCCTACAAAGACTACAACTGCAGCAGACGGCATGACTGATAAAGAGCTGAATATGCTGATTCAATCTGGCGCTTTTGAAGCTACGGAACATTCCAAAGGCAAATCGGTCCAATTTCGCAAACCAATTGCTACATCTTTTCAAGACAGTAGCTCAGAGGAGAACGAAACACGACCAGAGACAACTGACATACATTCCAAAGCTAAGGATGCAGGACCATCGGCAATATCTAAGGAAAGCGAAGATACGAACATGTCTACTGCAGAGCCGGTTGTTAAGGAAAACACCGAGGATCCTGAATCTGGATCCGTCACTGCCAAGGAATCCTCCGATACGGAAAATATTATTGGATCTGCGAAAGAACCACCAACTGAAGACATAGGTCATACAAATGGTGAAGAATCCAGTTGAAATCCTTATGGAAGAAACCATTGAAGAAACAGAGAAAACCTCTACTGAAGCTGACAACTCTGTGAAACCAATCATTGAAGAATCGAATGCAACTGATGAAGTTATGGCAGATACTGCTGAAGAAGTCCTCGTTGCTGAGGAAACAACAACCGCTGCTGATAACATCGATCAAGCAGAAGATACAATGGAACTAGAAGTCTCCTTTGCTGGATATCTGGACGAATCCACCTGTTCATCAGAATCTGATTCTGAGGGGGAATCTGCCAAAGTGTTTGATGCCAAAACCATTCGAAAATACCCCACTTTACGAAATGAACAACTACGGATCCCTTTTGATGGTTTACCTGCAAACTTTTTCGCTCACGAAGAGTAGCACAATGGTGTGCTGCTGTCTCAGTTAATGAAGATATGAATGCTGATCTCAGAGATTGGAGTGAAGAGATCTTAGCCTTCGTAGAGCAAGAAGTAAATAGGGACATTGCAGGTGTCTTTTATGGTGAGATTCATGAAGAAACAGAGGAAGGCAGAGTGCTTGGTACTCAATTTCGACGATGGAAGACTTATGATTACATCATGCATGAACTCTGTTTTGAGGAAATGATGATTATTATCGCTAGAAAAGGTCTTAACTTCTGGCGTTCCGAAGAAACATGGGCAAATGAGTGGATGGACCAGCCTTCCTGCACAAAACAATATACTGATCAAACCCTGCCATCCGAGCTCACAGGAAGTTTCTTCCATCTCAGACCCTGCCCAGATCACAGTTTGCGCCAGATAAGAAGTCCTTGGCGCACATGGCACTAACCAAACGACAAAGGGCTGCAATGATTGCTTATCGGAAACGGAAAGCTGCTTATGAGGAGAAATTGCGGGTTAGAAGTCTTGAACTAGCCGCGCTCGAAGAAGAAAAGGAGAAGGAGGCCAGGCAACAGGACTACCTCAAAATTATCAACTTTCAGAAAGAATATACTCGAACCGAAACTTCATCTCAAGTCTCTAAAACTCAAGGCTCTGATTCAACTCTCGGTCAAAATAAAATGAGTGAGTTCTTGGAAGTAACTACCATTACGGCTCTTGACGTTGCCACACAAAGAGTTGACGTAGCAACACAAGCATCTGAAATTGGTACAGTGGAAAGTGAAGATGGTGAAGCTACTACATTAGCAGGCAGCACTGAAATAGTTATCTCTGAAAATCCCATTGACGCCGAACCAGTCCAAGTAAGCTTCCAATCTCTTGTCAACATTCTTCACAACGCCCTGCATCAACGCGATATCCAGCAAGCCAGATTCAATGAAGAAGTCCTGAAAGAGGTTGCTGATGTCCGCGGAGCAATCTCTGGCGTGAAAACCTCTGTCTCAGAAGTTCAGCAACAAGTTGGACAAGTCACTCCAAAATCACACATGTCGAAGAAACCGTGTCTTCGGTACAATTAAATGTGATGACTCTCCACGACAATCTTGACGCCCACAAGTCTTTCACCACCTCTGTTTTGGATGCTCTCAAAGAGGGGGAAGAAAGAAGGATTGCTGAACAAGCAAGGATAAAAGCAGAGGAAGCCGAGCTGACGCTGAAAGAAAAAGAATTTGAATGAACAATGATGGAACGAAGAATGAAGCTAGCAGAACAACAAAGAGAAGACCAACGGGCACAGATTGAACAGATGGAGAAACTAATGGCCATGACGATGAAGAAAGTTGAATCTCTTGAGAAGCCAAAACCTCCACCAGATGCTCAGAATTAAGGTCATTCTCTAAACTTTTTTGGTTTTCATCATTTTTTTCTCTGACTTCTGTTTTCCGAGTATGAACAATAGTTGATATACACTCTCTGTGTACTCAACGGAAGATGTTTAAATGGTTGTTGAATGCTTTGCTTACAATTTTATCTTTAATTTCTAAGCTAAGTCTCAGCAATCCTCTATAAGCTTTGATCGCACCAAAAAGGGGGAAATTGTTGGGAAAATACTTGTAAATTACCCTTAGGATATTATTGTAAAAGGTTTTGTTGGATCAAACCTTAGTAGACGGTCGATCATTGCTGAACCTTAGCATAGCTTAGCAACTGATGTAATGTCCTGTATAGGTTAAAACATCGTGTTGTAATAGAATAGGCTAATTAAATATCTCAGCAAACATCAAACAATGCTGAAGGCTGCCAGAATTAACAAAATGCTAAGAAGATCAGCATTCGACAAACACATCCTTGACTGCTGAAGATGCTAGCAAATCAAATCAGAGTAGCAGACAAAGCACTCGCTGTGCAAGGAGATCAAAAGCATGCTGAAAGAGATCCAGCATCCCGTACCAGCAAAAGCTCAGCAAAGCAAAACAGAAGGACTGCTACACTGCCATTCTAACCAACACGCGACAATTAGCCCTGTCAGAAGTAGGACGTAAAAGCCTGTCCAAAAGCAGAAAAATTAGTAAATAGCTACCCGCATTTAAGGAGAAAGATCCGTTGTGTCTAAACGGATCTGTCGACTCAAACTTCGAGAACATAGCTATAAAAGGCAAGTCAAAGGAAAATGCAGGAGCTGCTCACTCTCTAACAGAAACTCGACATACGAAAGAATCCAAAAAGCAAAAAGGCAAGAGAGCAGTCCAGTTGAAAGGTACAATCCAGAGATATTCAAAGGCCTTCAACATTCAGAGTGTCTCACTACGTCTGACATTCTTCTGAGTGATTCTTGAACTGGTTCAAGAATCTTCAATCATTGGGATCACTTTCCTTTTAAGGAAAGCATCCAGCAGTCAATTTCTTGTGAAGAAATTGATTAAGGCGGGCACTGAAGCCGAGCACACACGATAGTTCGGAGGGAACTCTAAACTCCTCCAAAGTAAGTGATGAAAGCGAGTTTTACGAAGGTGCGCCCTTGACTCAGCCAGAGCTACACCAGGAAAGTTCGGGGTATCGGAAGATAGCCGTAAAGCAGACAGATCTTCAGAAGGCTGGTTGCTTAACAGGAAAGGCAACTCTTTGTACTCCGTATACTTTCTAGTAAAATTCTTAGCGATTCGGCTAAGGAGTGGACGTAGATCATTTGAACGAACCACTATAAATTGTGTGTTGTCTTGTTGTTACTGCTTTTCGAGCTATTATGTTTTAAAACCTAGTAACCACGTTACTAGTGTATAACTGAAAAGGTAACCTAAGAAAACCTTAACTAAAATAAAGTTGAAAATAATTTAAATACAAGAAAACGTAATCTATTCCGCTGCACTTCGTGTGTGTACTTTATTGTAACCACGACGACTCTGATCATAAGGGACCAACAACATTTATCTTAGATTTGCCTTTATTTTTGTTTTTAGGCTTTTTACATTGGTTTGCCATATGCCCATTTTTGCCACAATTGAAGCAAATACCTTTGAACTTAGGTTCTTTGATCACAACCCCTTTGTTTGACGGGTTAGGCCTGTTTCTTTTGTTTGATGGACCACCACATTCCATCAAGTTTGCCTTAGCATCCATAGCTCTCGGCTTTAGATCCACCTTTTGATTGTCATCTTCAATGCTAAGCTTGACAACCAAATCTTCAAGAGTCATAGCCTTTTGCTTATGATTAAGGTAGCTTTTGAAGTCCTTCCACAAAGGAGACAGATTTTCTATGACCGAAGCCACATTGAAAGCATCGGGGATTAACATACCCTCGGTGTGAACGTTGTGCAAGATGAGTTAAAACTCTTATACTTGTTACCACCGACCGATTGTCTACCATTTATTAAGGCAAGTACTTGGCCACGACATACTTCTTAGTACCTGCGTCCTCGTTCTTATATTTTCTTTCTAGTTGTTTCCATAGTTCTTTAGCAGTTGCTACATTACAGTACACGACATAGAGGGGATCAACTAAACAGTTAAGTACAAAATTCTGGCAAAGGAAATCTCCGTGGCATCAATTGTCGAAGGCAATTCTCTTGTTTGCATCAACTTCATCTTCGGCAAGCTCGGGCTTGTTTTCCTTCAAGTAGCTAGCTAAGCCAAGGGTTGCAAGATAAAAGAGCATCTTTTATTTCCATGTCTTGAAGTCAACACTGCCAAACTTAAACGGCTTATCAGCTTGAGCATCATGAGGGAGTTAACGGACATTTTTGGTGTTGCTTCCTCTGACACCATTGTTAGAGTTATAAGCCATGTCTCAGAGCTTGAGTGCATGAACAATTGGTTTTGCGATTGTTGGATAATTTGTGGTACAAGTTTGTGAACACTGCAACAAAGTATACCTAGTGATGTAACTTTTTACACAAAAAAATGTAAGTACTGGGAGATACGTGAATAAATAAAAATAAATTTTAAGAGCCGAGTCAAGGAATCCCTTTTCCTAAAAGATAAATTTGCCAATGTAGTGCTCGTTGTCCGGCGATTATCCCCAAAGGTAAAATGACTTCATCTTTTACGAGACAACACCGCAGTCGCAAAAGCTCTGGAGAACTGAATGGAGGTGAAAATTGAGTAGCTTGGAAGCTAAGGAAAAATTGCCTCAATATGAGGAATATGATGCAGTAATCTGACTATATGTTAGGGGACCGGAGACATGCTCCTATGTATGCCTATTTATAGGCATGTTCCACCGAGGGGATCCTGACTGTTACGGTCGCAGCCATGAAGACACCATTTACTCGAGCTATTACACGTGGGAGACACGGTGGTAACGGATGTGCACGACTTGGGTGCGTGCATGGTTTGTTTGACCACATGTTGAAACCGCTGCCACGCTTTTACAACACGTGCATTGACTCGTCAGCCACGTCACATGTTTTGTGTACACCATATTAACTAGACAAGTCATGTCGACGACCCACATGTCAAGTGCCCAGGCTCATTTGGATTGCCCAAAAAGATAAAGCACGAGCAGGCTAAGCCAAGCCCAAGGGCCCAAAGACCACTCAAAGACCAATTGTAAAAAACTGAGAACAAAGAATTGGACCAAGGCTCGGGTCACGGGACATGGGCGAGGGCGCTTGGCCAACAGCCTCACTGAGGCAGTAGGCCGAGGTGGGCGGGGCGAGGCAAGCGGCGGGCGAGGGCGCCACCATGTGCCACATACACTGCACACTTTGTTATTACACACCACTGCAATTATGGTTTATATACACATATTAATTAATGTAATCAATGTGGGACATCATTTATTACATTACCACCTTATGTAATAATCCCATCAACTGTGTCACTCTTTGTGCACTCATTTCTCATCACCAGAATTCGGATTTGAGAAAGTAAATATACCACAGTCATCTCCTCTTTGCGTAGATTAATTTGGTATTATTTAATTTTAAGAAAATTAAATATTTCACATTGGGAATTTACAATAAAGTCCACGAATTACCAATATTTTATTTTGTCAAAATTAAATATTACCAAATTAATCTACGCGACGAGTAGATGATCGTGTTTTATTTATTTTCTCAAATTCGGATTTTGATGAGTGAGAAATGAGTCCACAAAGTGACACAATTGGTGGGATTATTACATAAAATGGTTATGTAATAAATGATATCTCCCATAGATTAATTACACTAATTAATCATTATATATGAACCATAATTTTAGTCGTGTGTAATATGAAGGTTGCTCGCCCGCGCCTGTGACCTGAGCCCCGACACCCCATCCCCACCCTGGTCCCCGCTCGGGCTCGGGCTCAGTCTCGATCTTGGTTCTTGGAAATTGGTCTTTGGGTGGTCTTTCAGGCCTTGGGCATGGGCTTGGCCTGCTCGTGCCTTATCTTTTTAGGCTATCAAAACAAGCTTGCAAGCTTGACATGTAGGCTGTCGACGTGGTGCACACAAAGCATGTGACATAGCTGACATGTCAGGGAACGTGTTGTAATTGCGTGGAAATGGTTTTTCCACACATTCAAACACACCACGCACGTGTGGGTCGTGCACGCCTATTACTGCTATGTCTCCTGCATATAATGGCTCGAGTTAATGGTGTCTTGATGGCTGCAACTGTAACCGACAGGCTCCCTTCGGTGGAGCATAGGCATACATAGGAGCATGTCTCAGGTGACCATACATAGCCAAATTACTGCATATTTTCCCTTAAATACCTGCAACTTTTCATAGCTTTCAAGCAAACTCGGTTTTCACCTCCGTTCAGTTCGTCGGAGCTTTTACGACCGCGGTGCTGCCTCGTAGAAGATGAAGTCATTTTACCTTTGGGGACGATCGTCGGACAAAGAGCACTACGTTGGCAAATTCATCTTGCGAAAAGAGGGACTTCTCGACTCAACTTATTTTATTTTATTTATTCTCACATCTCCCAGTACTTGCATTTTTACTTGTAAAAAGTTTCATCACTTGGTATATTTTGTGCATTTGTTCTTAGACTTGTACCGAATTTTCCATCAATCGCAAGACGAATTAGACTCAAGCTCTGAGATATGGATGTTAACTCTCTCAGCGGTGCCAGAGGAAGCAACACCAACAATGCCTGTCAATTTCCTCCTGATGCCCAAGCTGATAAATCGTTAAAGTTTTTCGGCATTGATTTGAAGACTTGGTAGCAAAAAGATGTTTTATCTCACCACCCTTGGTTTGGCAAGCTACTTGAAGAAAGACAAGCCCGAGATTTCCAATGATGAGGTTGATGCAAACAAGAGGATTGCCTTTGACAATTGGTGCCATGACGATTTTCTTTGTTAAAACTTTGTACTTAACTCTTTTAGTTGATCCCCTCTATGTTGTGTATTATAATATAACAAGTGCGAAAGAGCTATGGGAACAACTAGAAAGGAATTATAAGACCGAGGACATGGGTACTAAGAAGTATGTTGTAGCTTAGTATTTGTCATACCAAATGGTAGACAATCGGCCTGTAGTAGAACAAGTGCAAGAATTCCAACTCATCTTGCACAATGTTCATGCCGAGGATATGGTGCTTCCTGATTCTTTCATTGTGGCTATAGTCATAGAAAAGTTGTCTCCTTCGTGGAAGGACTTAAAGAGCTACCTTAAGCATGAGCAAAAGGCTATGTCTCTTGAAGATTTAGTTGTCAAGCTTCGTATTGAAGAGGACAATCAAAAGGAAAACTTGATGGATGCTAAGGAAAACTTGATTGAACGTGGTGGTCCATCAAAAAAAGAAAAAGGTCTAACATGTCGAACAAAGGTGTTGTGATTAAAGAACCTAAGTTCAAAGGTGTTTGCTTCAATTATGGCAAAAATGGGCATATGGCTAATCAATGCAAAAGGCCTGAAAACAAAAATAAAGGCAAAACTAAAATGAAAACCAACAATGTTGAACCCGAGGATGATTGGAAAGATGACTTGTACCATGGTTTCCGAGGTTCACCATGTTGATAATCGAAGAGAATGGTTTGTTGACACGAGTGCAACGTGTCATGTGGCTTCTGATAAGAGTGCTTTTGTCTCCTACAAATCTGTTGAAGGGAGAAAGTTCCACCGGGCAATCAAGCTTCATTGGATGTGATTAGAGTGGGTAATGTTGTGCTAAAGCTCACAAGTGGCAAGGACTTGACCTTGAAGGACGTGCTTCATGCCCCGAGTATCCGCAAGAACCTCGTGTCGGGCTCTTTACTTGTTGATCATGGTTTAAAACTTGTATTTGTGTCTGAAAAATTTATCTTATCAAAGTTTGGAAAATTTCTTGGTCGTGGTTATCTCGCCAATGGTCTTTCCATGTTGAATGTAGTGGCACGGCGCCAAGCCGATAAAGTTGAAACTCCTTATTTGATTGAGTGCTCCAATTTGTGGCATATAAGACTGGGACATGTGAACCTAAATTCAATAAAAAGATTATTAAATTTAAATTTACTAAAAGTGGCTGAATTTAAACAAACAAAATCTGAATTTTCTGTAGAGGCAAAATTGACAAGAACGTCGTTTAATTCAGTCGAGAGGAGCACCTAACCTATAGAGTTGATACATGCAAATTTGTGTGATTTTCAAATTGTGCAAACTAGAGGTGTAAAAAAGTATTTTATTACTTTAATTGATGATTGTACTAGATATTGCTATATTTATTTATTAAAAAGTAAAGATGAAGCAATTGAAGCCTTTAAAAATTAAAAAGAAAAGGTTGAAAATCAATTGAGTAGTGGGATCAAAATGATTCGAAGTGGAGAATAAGTGGTACCGTTTGAAGAATTTTGTGCTGCCTTGGGCATCATTCATCAAACAACGAAACTTTATTCACCTCAATCCAATGGTATTGTCGTAAGGAAAAATCGAACACTGAAGGATATGATGAATGCCTTGTTGATTAGTTCAGGATTTTCCCAAAATATGTAGGGAGAACATGTTTTAACAACTAATTATATCTTGAATAAGATAATTCTTAACAGAAAAAGGCAACCTTGAGTTGTGGAAAGGACGAAGACCGTCCTACAAGTACCTAAATGTGTGGGATTTTTTAGTAAAGGTCGAAGTGCGTATACCTAAATAAGTTGCAATTGGACCCAAAACAGTTGATTGCATCCTTATAATGTACGCTCTGAATAGTGTTGCCCTCTATAGAATCAAAGAATGCTATATTCTTTGAGCACGTCTATCATTGTAAGAATAAGAAAGATATAACGACAATTTCTAGAAAAAGGACACATGAGGAACTACTAGTTCTAATCCTATATATAATGAATCCAAACGTAGACATAGAGCAAGAGTGGCTAAAAGTTTTGGTCCGGACTTCATCACCTATATGTTAGTTGATGAACCAAGAAATATTAAAGATGCCCTAGCTAGATCCGATACCTCACTATGGCAAGAAGCCATTAATAGTGAGATTGAATCAATTATGCAAAATCACACGTAGATTTTGACTGATCTCCCAAAAGGTTATAAGCCCTTAGGATGCAAGTGGATCCTTAAAATAAACTAAAAACCGATGGTACGGTTAATAAGTATAAAGCTCGCCTAGTGGCAAAAGGTTTTGAATAAAGAGATGGAGATGATTTCTTCGATACCTATTCAATAGTTACTAGGATCACTTCAATTAGAGTACTCATAGTGATTGTTGTCTTTCACAATCTTGAAATACACCAAATGGATGTGAATACAATGTTCTTAAATTGAGAGCTATAAGAAGAAATCTACATGGATCAACCTAAATATTTTGTAGTACCTGAACTAGAGAAAAAGGTATGCAAATTGGTCAGATCCTTATACGGTCTTAAACAAACGCCCAAACTTGGCATGTTCAATTTGACAATGCGATGTTTTCAAATGATTTCAAGTATAATGAATGTGACAAATGTGTATACTATAAATGCGCGTTTGACATTGTTGTGATTGTCTGCCTCTATGTAGATGACAGGTTGGCTATGGGAATTAATCAACGAATAATAGTTGATATTAAACGAATGTTGGATAAGAACTTCAACATGAAAGACATGGGTGTGACTGATGTGATTCTTGGAATCAAAATCATAAAAAAGTCTAATGAAATAGTCCTATCACAGTCTTTCTACACTGAGAAAGTGTTAAGGAAATTCAATGCTTATGATGGTCGTCCAGCCAGAACACCACTAAAGCTCAATGTTCACTTTAGTAAGAACAAGGATGACCCCGTTGGTCAAGGAGAATATGCAAGGGTCATTGGTAGTCTAATATATTTGACTAACTTTACTAGACCGAATCTTGCATACGTAGTGAACAAATTGAGCAGATACACGAGCAATCCCAGTAAAAAACACTGGAAGGCTGTTATATGAGTTTTGAGATACTTAAAGTATACTCTTAACTTGGGGCTATAATATACAAGGTTTCCACCTGTACTTAAATGGTACAATGATGCGAATTGGATCTCTAATTCAAGTGACTCACACTCCACGAGTGGATATGTATTTACAATGGGTGGAGGGGCAGGATCGTGGAAATCTACGAAATAATTATGTATAGCTCGCTCCATAATGGAATTCGAGTTTATTGTTTTAGATAAATAAGGTGAAGAAGCGAAATGGCTTCGACATTTCTTAGAGGATGTTCCATGTTGGAGTAAATATGTGCCATCAGTGATGATTCACTGTGATAGCCAAGCTTCAATTGGCCGAGCACAAAATAATATGTACAGCGGGAAGTCGAGATATATACATCATCCACATAGCACCATTAGACAGATGATCTCGAATGGAGTGATAACTTTTGATTATGTAAAAATCAATTGATAACCTTGCAGATCCGCTAACCAAAGGATTAAACCGAGATCAAATGAATAAACTGCTTGAGGGAATGAGATTAAAATCCACAATATGAATGAGTGTAGTGGATACCCAACCTAGATGATTGCATATCCCAAGAACTAGGTTTAATGGGACAACCAAACTATACATATTCTAGTAATAACACCGACTAGATGATATATATTCTTTAGTGGCGATGCCTTGGAGATGATGTCACCTGCCCTTCCCTAAGTTAGCAAGTAAGATGTTATGGTCCTGCATGTGGTATAGGTTAAGTCTTAAGTGACTTTTAATGACTTTTGAAAACCTCGTGATGGTTGATCTTGGCAGGATGCTCGGGATAGGATATCACCTATATAAGTGGAAGTGGGGGTCGCTTCTAGAGAACACTTTTGAAACTAAAGGGGATGTTCATGACCTGAAATGAAACCAAACGTGAGAATGAATAGAGGTTGAAATGTTAATATTTCAATATTGTTGACTCGGTACACACGATGGCGGAGTAGTTCAAGGTATTCTTACCACTAAGCCACCAGTGTACCCGACGACATTGAAGATGAAATGTTCAAAGTCACAAGCTACCTCTTCAGGCACATTAACTTTTCACAAATATGAGTTCGCCGAGCACACATGACGGGATTGTTGGAAATTTGGGGACTTTATTGTGAATTCCCAATGTGAAATATTTAATTTTGTCGAAATTATATATTACCAAATTAATTTACATGACGAGTAGATGATCGTGGTATATTTATTTTCTCAAATTTGAATTTCGTGTAGGGTTTTTCCGTGAACCGAATCACCAAAACCAAACTGAACCGGATCGATCTATGGATATTGCTCATAATTAAATATTCTCAAAACCCTAGCATGCTCCTATGAATTTAATGCATAATTGTGGATTGAGAGATTACCGTAAATCCGTAGTGTCTGTACCGATCTTTTGCGTTTGAATTCCAAGAACCAATTCAACCACGCAATCCGATTTCTCTGCGGAAACAGAAATTAGAATAATTATTTCTAGAGAAAATTGAAAAATAAAGAAAGGGAAAGAAGAAATCTGTTGTTCTCCAGATCAGGTCTTCAGATCTGTGTCCCGGTGCTGGTCAGATCTACTACTGGTGAGGACTCCGTAGATCTGTGACTTGAGCAGGACCAGAATCAAAATTCTCCTCCCTCTTCTCACCAAAAACGCGCCCACCTCTCTCTCTCTAGGGTTTGTGTTTCAACTGTGTTACAACTTATGAGAGAGAGCTGTCTATTTAAAGACCTAGGGTTAGAAACCTTAATGGGCCAAATTTGGGCTCAATTCAGCACACTTGTTGGGCCAGACCTGGGACCTAACGCAAATAATAAAGTGGGCCTATAAATTAATTAATTCCCATGTCCACAACCCAGGACACAATTAATTAATTAATATTAATTCTTTTTCACCACAGAATTAATACTGACCTACCCCTTTATTACCACGTTATGAGAACGGGTTGCATTAATTGAGAATCCCCATATTTAAGGTTACCGGACATCCATTAATTAATCGGAGCCTCTGACAAGCTCTAACTACAATTAATTAATATCTTATTATTCCTGAGTAGTACCACTCAAACCTTATCACTCGTGCCTGAACTTAATCAGTCTGCAGGACTTTGGCACGATGAATGTTATTGAGCTCCTCAGGGAATGTCCCCATCCTATTACTCGGATATGGTTACCTAAGTTCAGTCTCAGGCGGTACTACACGAACTGTTGTTACCCAAGATGCAGATACACGAGCGCGCTGTGTTGGCTCTCCACCATGGCAAGTCAAAGCAACAGTCAACCCGTGCAAACCCCTGAACCTTCGTTAGGGTTTGGACTCAATCAATATAATGAGATCTTTTATTCGCTGATGTCAGACAGACGAATATATCTCACTGCGGTCCATCAATACGCCACCTCTACGTACCAGCATGTCAAGTAACCAAGACAGACTACTTATTCCGACAATGCCGCAGCCATCCGGACAGACGTATCCTCAAACGCTGTCTCGGCTGTGATCAGGTTTATGTCTCACTAAGTCAAGTGATCATACTGTCTTCTACGATCTACAACACGCCGTATGATCGTCCCTATCGGTAAGACAAGAGGATACCATTGTTCATATATGTACGATTGTTAAAAGATAGGTGAAATAAACCGTTGTATACACATTGTAATAAATGCTTTCAGTATACAAAACCCATCATTTCGGTGAGTGAGAAATGAGTCCACGAAGTGACACATTTGGTGGGATTATTACATAAATTAGTTATATAATAAATGATGTCCCACATTGATAAATTACACTAATTAATCAGTGTATTTCAACCATAATTTTAGTGGTGTATAATAACAAGGTCTACAGTGTATGTGGCACACGGTGGTGCCCTCGCGCTCTACTGCCCCTACTGGCCGAGCGCCCGCGCCTATGACCCGTGACCCGAGGCCCAAACCCCTGACCCCTAACATGGTCCCGATCTTGGCTCTAGCTCTGGCTCCAGTTCAATCTCGGTCACAGTTCTTGGCAATTGGTCTTTTGGCCCTTCGGCCATTGGCTTGACTTGCTAGTGCCTTATATTTTTGGACTATCGAAATGAGCCTGCAAGCTTCACATGTGGGCTGATGTGGCTAGTCTAGTCGCCATAATGCACACGAAGCATGTGACGTGGTTGACGGTCAGTGCACGTGTTGCAATTGCGTAGCAATGTTTTTCCATGCATTCAAACACACCACGCGCGTTCGGGTCATGCGTGCCCATTACTGCCTGTCTCCCGCTTGTAACGCCTCGAGTCAATGGTGTCTTGATGGCTGCGACCGTAATCGACAGGCTCCTCTCAATAGAACATGCCTATAAATAGGCATACGTAGGAGCATGTCTCCGGTGATGATAAATAGCCATAGTACTGCATTTTTTCCCTGAAATACCTGCAACTATTCATAGCTTTCAAGCAAGCTCAGTTTTCACCTCTGTTCAGTTCGTCGGAGATTTTACGACAGTCGTGTTGCCTCATAGAAGACAAAGCCATTTTACCTTTGGGGACGATCGTCGGACTACGAGCACTACATTGACAAATTTGTCTTGCAGGAAGAGGGACTTCTCGACTCAGCTTATTTCATTTTATTTTATTTATTCTCACATCTCCCAGTACTTGCAGTTTTTTATAAAAAGTTTCATCACTTGGTATATTTTGTTGCATTTGTTCTCAGACTTGTACCACATTTTCTAACAATGCGGAATATGGTACAAGTCTTAGAACAATTAAAATCACAATACTCACCATTCTAGAAATCTGTTGGATTTTATAATGTAGAGAGAGAAAGGATATGTTAAGAGAGATAGTAAGGGAAAAATTATTTTATTGATCTCATGATATTTTGATATAAAATATAAAATGAACTATCGACAAAATCAAAGCAAAACTACTCTAACTAACTCTTCCTTTTGGCTCCTTCCGCAGACTTCCATCTCTTCTTCAAGCTCTTTCTGGATCTTTCTCTATACTTCCAACACCCCCTCAAGTTGGGCATAACTTACAAAGGGAGATTCAATTCCCTAATCTAATGGCAAGAGCCAAATCATCAAATGGGAAAAGCCAAATCAAATGTGAGATATCATCACCATATCCAATCAAGATGAAAATCATCACCAAGTCAAGTCAAAATGCATAAAGCATCAATGGCATAATAGCCTAATCAAAGTTGAAAAATTATCAACTAATCAAAATGAATAAGCCACGTATTTGAGTGGAAGAAGCATCAAGTAGCTACGCTCAAGATCAATTCAAAGAACACAAGCAACAAAAGCACCAAGTAGCTATGCTCAATGTCCATAATCCATGC
>JAPKLW010002774.1:47647-59536 GCA_026898455.1 Plectranthus barbatus | reverse complement strand
CGTCGTCTGTTGCCCGTCCGCCGTCGCTGCTTCAACGTCCGCCTGCTTTATGCTTTTTGGCAGTGTACTTTTCACCTGTTCTTGTCAGACTCAGTTTCAGTCCGAGGAATCCAAGTATGAGACATCCTCGTACTGACTTTTTGACTTAGCATTGAAGTGTCTTTAAGTCTGACTTCGAATACTTGTGTTTCACGTGCTTTCGGAATAAAGAACCACCATACTGACATTCCAAAGTCAGTATAGGCATCCACCATACTTAGTGAAACTCAGTTTCAGTTTCAAAAATTAGTTTCCAGAAACTAAGTTTCTGGCCTTACTAAATTTTAAACACGAACACATGTCTTCATATCTCGAGCTTTATTTTCTAGAAAGTCTTCATCAAAAACTCAGTTTCTGATTCCTTCGCTCGGTCTTCAGCAGGGCCAGCCCCAGCCCTGATAATATTTGGGGCCCACGGGCAAAATCGAAATGGCCCCTAACGAGAACTTTTTTTTCAAACCTTCATTAATAGTTTATTCACCTAACAATTAATAATAATAATAAAATGTATCAAATAACTATTGAAATAATTTAGATCATCTATAATTTAATCTCATACTTAAATTGATAGAATGATAGTCATGATCATGAAACACTTAAGAATTAATTTTCCCAAAACATAAAACTTACTTGCCACAAATAAATAAAAAAATTAATACCATAATATACCTTTCTTGAGCAATGGCTGCCGGGTGGACGAGATAATAAATGTTAGAGATAGAGAGTCGAGAGAACAAGAGCAAAAAAAAATCAAGAATAAATGGACTAATATTTATATATTTTGAACCATTTTTTGTAAAAGATGAAGCGTCTCAGTATGTATCCTTTTTAATATATATATATATATATATATATATATATATATATAGGTGTAATAATATCACAAGTTCTCTTTAGATGGAAGATGAAAATGAATCATGTTCTTTTATTTCATAAAATGTGAGGTCCAGATTTCATATTTATATTATTTTATTAATTAATTTATCAATTAATTATATATACTAAGGGCTTTTTAGTATCTTAAAATTTTATAATTAGATTCTTTAAAAATTATAATATTTTCCTTAACTAATTTCTATATTCTCTCTCATAATTATATCAAATTTATGGAATAAAATATACTATAATTTTCATAATGTGTATTATCTCATTTTCCTCACCCCAGATTTACCAGCCCCAAATTTTTCTCCCTCTTCCAGCCGCAACCACCATCATTTAGCACTGCGGCAGGAGGGCCGCAGCAGTTTGGTGCACGACATCTGATCGCGGATACCTGGAGTGTCTAATGGTGGTGGCGTCTGGTCGCGGGAGAAAGACGGGGTTTGTAGGCTGGAGAAGATGGAGATGCGGGCTAGGGTTGATTTCTCATGAATGTGTTGATTTTGCCTGCACTACGAATCACGTCGGTTGATTTCTCATGAATGTGTTGGACGGCGTTGTGATTTACGATGATGCGTTCAGCGGAGAATTGTTGCACCTTTCATCCGCAAAGTACTCGGACTTCCTTCCATCGTTGTCTTTTTTATCCATTCTTTTTTTTTTCTTGATTGTTACAATTTAGAAAATTGAAGTTTGATTGGTTGAGTTGAAAGGATTTTCATAAATAATGTATATTTGTAGAATATAGTTATTTATTTTTCTTATGTAAGTTGCATTTTTTAAGCATGTAACTTTGCATCAAATACGCCTTTAAATTTGCATCGAACACGCCTGTAAAGTTGCAATTTTTCATGTATTGATTGAGGTTTTAGAATATAGTTGTATAGCTTTCGGATCTAAGTTATATTATTTAAGCATATAAATATGCATTACATATGTTTGTACAGTTGCAGTATTTCATGGATAGATTGACATTCTTAAAGCAAAATTGTTTATTTCTAGATATAAGTTGCATTATATAAGCATGTAAATGTGCATTATATGTATGTACAGTTGCATTATCCTTCAAGGAATAATCGAGGTTTTTGGAAACCTTTTATTTTTTCTGAAGTAAGTTGCATTATATAAGCCTATAAATATACATTATATAAGCCCGCAAAGTTGCATTATATATGTTTCTTGAAGTGCTTGAGATTTTTAGAATATAATTACTTTTAATATTATGAATAATGCAATATTTATATTCTATATACTGCAATTCGATGGAAAAGATAATGCAATTGCAAAATGTTAAATTGATTTTTTTTACGGTTGCAGTATGTTTTATGGAATGATTGAAGAATTTATAACATAATTACATT
Organism: Plectranthus barbatus; assembly: GCA_026898455.1. NCBI lineage: Eukaryota > Viridiplantae > Streptophyta > Magnoliopsida > Lamiales > Lamiaceae > Plectranthus > Plectranthus barbatus. The sequence goes on along the minus strand of JAPKLW010002774.1, from coordinate 57,257 downwards.
TAAAATTATGGATAATGCAATTTTTATATTCTATATAATGAAATTCCATAGAAAAGATAATGCAATTGTCCCTTGTTCAATTGATTTCTTTAAAATTCAAAATCCCTAAAAATGAAAAATATATATATATATATATATATATATATATATATAATTTAGGAAAATACTCATTAAAATTCAAAATTAATAAAAAAAGCGATGATGTAGCAAAAAATTAGGAATTCTTTTAAATATAACGAGTGTGAAAAAGGATAAAAATGATTAATTTTGGAAAATATTCATTAAAATTTGAAATCCCTAAAAAGTAGGGATAATGGAGCATAAAATTAAAGATTTTCCTATTTTGTAGATTTAATGGGTATGAAAAATGATAAATTTACCCCGTTAATGCAACATTTTATAGGTAGACAATGCAACTTTTTAATTTTTGTCTAATATTTAATCTGAACCATCCAACACCTAAAATAAATGATCTAGATTCATTCTCTTCTCCTATCTAAAAGGTCACTTGTGATTTTAACGCACCCATATATATATATATATATTTCTTTGTATTAACATATATATACATAAATGGTCTAATATTTATACATTTTTGGACCTTTTTTGTCTTATTTTTTCATACAATTTTTTCATTATATATGTATACTAGATTTCCACCCGTATATACAACTAAAATTTTAAGTATGTTTAAATATAAATTCATATTTCATTAATTTATCTAATTATTAATATTTAATATTCATAAACCAAGATATGCTCTTATTAAATGAAAATAATCATATAAAAGTTATGTATGGTTAACAATTATAAAAATAAAAAGTAAGTTTTGCAATTGCAACTATCCTTTCCACAATTTATTTTCTTTGTTATTTACGTTGCTAGAAGTGTCTATGGCCGAAGTCAGAAGATGAATTTTGCCGCTTGTATTACCTCCGCTCCTTGTGAGTGACATGTTGAGATAGCTTGCATAATTGTTGCCAAAGATATGCTTGTGAGCTCATTGTGTATCTATAAGTGTCTGGCACATGTTGGCTCCATGGTGGCAACACAAAACAGGTAGAGTAGCGAGGATAGAGGGACCTTTCTTATGAAGAAAAATAATCTGCACTAACTCTCGGATCCACTATGCAAAGCAAGGAAATTTTTTACCATTACATCAGTGTTCTTGTACGAAGCAAAATAAGTATATTTATAAATGAAAAATGGCTCCATCAATTTTTATGTGAATTTCAAAATGACTTTGAAATTATAAAACTTTATTAAAGCTGCAGTGGTTAGTAGTGGTTAGTAGCAGAAAGGGTTGGAAATATTTTTAGCAAAAAAATAGTTGGGAATATAAATTTCACTACACATGAATTGATTGATGAATTGATTGATCGACACATGCGTACTATATAATAATTAATCTAAATATTAAATTATAATCGAAGATTCATTTGAAATGAATGCTAAATTAATATGAAATGAGAATGGATGTGACCTGGTTTATAGTTTTCTGATGGGACTGGGCGGGACTTTGTGTTGATTCTACAGTAAATTGCCTGCTTTAATTTACTATCTTTAGTAGATACTCCCTCCGTCCCATTAGATTAGTCCAGTTTACTTTCGGCACAGAAACCAATGTTTGTGAGTGTAGTGGAATTAATATTTTATTGATGTGAGGAGACTTTTTTCCATTTTAGGAAAGTGGACTAATCTGGTGGGACAAACCAAAATGGAAATATGGACTAATCTAGTGGGACAGAGGGAGTATATAGATAGTGGACTAAAAATTTTTGGGCCCCTAGAATTCTAATCATATTTTTTTACTTTTTTTAAAACACACATTGATAAGAGGGAATAATTTTAAATAGCAAAAGTTATAAAACACATCCACCAAATAGCACCTCTTATGAAAAACTCCACAAAATAGCAAAAGTGTACTTTGTCTGTAAAAACTGTCTCAATCTCCCAATCATTTTTGTCGATTAGTGTGAAAAGTCCAACAGCTTGATTATTTTATTATTATTCATTTAGGGTTGAATTTAAAATGTAATAAAAAACATTGTGCGGACTTCAGATTTGAAAATGGGATGGAACTCGCTTTGAATTGGGCTGGAAGTAAATCAATTCAGATGAAAGTCGGGCATTCTAGCTGGAATTCGGTACTTGGTTAAATCCGAAATTATTTCGTATGGAATTCGGTTTATTTCTGCTTTATTGTATGGAATTCGTATGAAAATCGGTTGGACTTCGTATGGAATTCATATGGAATTCGGATTAAATCAGATGGAACTCGCTTAAATGAGGTGGAACTCAACAAAAATGGAATGGAAGTCCAATTTAGGATTTAGGGTCGTGTGGGATCTTTTGAAAATTACATTACATGTTGCGATTCTCAAGTAATATAAATCATGTAAAATTTGTTTGTATTTAGAAATGAAATACGAAGCACATAAAATATAAATTATGGGAATCACAAGCACATTCAATCGGAATTTCATGTCCTCAATTTAAGACAATTAAATCAAACATATTACAATACGTTATGCAATACATTTCCTAAAAACCAAACAAATTAATCAGGCGGAACTCTTTCTGGACAGTCACGTTTCGTGTGACTTGTAGATCCACATATACTGCATTTCTTTGTAGCTCGTCATCTAGTGGTTGATGTTTGTCCCGCCTCTGCTCCTGAAGGACGACGACTATTTCTGGGTCGACCGGCTTTCCGATTCACAATCGGCGGCAAAATAACACAAGCTTGTGCTTCTGGTGATACAATCCACTCATCTTTGGGAGGCAGTGGGTGTATGACCCCTCCATATATTTCTTGCCAATTCGATGTCTTGTAGTATGACCAAATGTAGTCATATACACTCGTACCCTTGAAGCTGTGTCAATAACAAAGATTAAGTAGTGAACATTATAATTAAAGAATGATGTATTTATATATTTACTAACCGAATTGCAGCAATAGCATGCGAGCATGGAATAAGATCCAGCTGAAATTCACGACAGTCGCACAAGCTGTCTTGGAGATCAACCTTCCACGTTGTATCTTTGAGTCTGACTTTAAATTGATCATCACTAATAGCCACAACAGAGTATTTGTGTGAGAGCTCCACCATTGGAGTCATTTTGGCCACGCATTCCTCAGTCAACTCTTCGGTTCTTGCAAACGCCTTAGCACGCCTTTCGTCAAACCATTTTTCTACAATGTGCCTATATAGCTCGACAACGGAACAGATCGGCAGACGTCTAGCATCTAACAGTCGGGAGTTGAATACTTCGGCTGCATTCGATGTCATGAAGCTATATCGGCGAACTGGGCATTTTGACCTTGCCCACTTTGCCGGTTGATAAGCTCGTTATTTGACTCACTTATCTATATTATTTTTATACTAATTTATGTAGTTTTATTGAGTTTATATATATATTATATGCATGAGTCTATATTAGGTGGTATTATGAGCGTTTTGATGTTTATGCAGGGTTTTAGGCCTAAATTCAATGGAAACCCATTCCAAGAGCAGTAGATGTTCAAAGAAACAGTCACAACTTCTTTCACCGTTGGAATCTGAGCTAATGGAGCATAGCATTTGAAAGATCTTTGAGTTAGCTTTCCAACGCAACTGGAATCGGGTCAATCGGAGTTCATATAAGAAAGTTATGGCCAAAACCGTGAGACCGCGCAGGAGGGCAAAAAGCTGCGTCGACCGTGGCCAATCGGAAGCGGTCGACGAAGCCAAAAATGAGACTCGGTCGACGGGACACCTCCCACGATCGACGAAGGCCTATCTGTTGGTGCGGGAATTCGAGGAAAAACGAGATTTTTCATATCTTTAGCCCCAGATTTGATAGGATACATATCCACCTCTATAAATAACCTAGAAAGTCGAGTTTTTAGCATAACACATTACAGATTTCATATTTTTAGAGATTCCAAGAGTTCTAGGGTTTATGTTTGAAGACAGAAGTTGGTGGGAAGACATTCCAACCCAAGTTTTTATGCAATTCAGGTTGTATTTTTCTATGATGAATATTCCTCTGAATATGTGTAACTAAACTTCTTCTCAGATTCTAGGGTTTCGAACTATCTATGTATACATGTTTTGATTAATTGAATTATTTTCCCTTTCCCTTCATAGTTTGTGAAATCTGTGCTTATTCATAATCTTGATTTGCTGATCACATATTAGGATTATCTAGTTGAATTCTAGAGACGTAACTGTAATAGTTTTCAATCGAAAGAGATTTTCACAATATAATTTGATTTCTTGTCGTAACTGAAGGAGATTAATTGTAGGAATAAATCTGTAGATCTTTTTGGAGTTAGTTAATTCATCTTGAGACCGAACGGAGATAGGTAATTGACTAATCTACTTTACGAATTGTCAGACAAAGAAGTTCGTAATAATTTTCTGATGTTTCACTACGAAGAGGAATTAAATTTGGGAATTAATCAATTGATTCATACATGTCATACTTGATAGGTAGATATCCCTGGAATCTGTGCTTCTCTTATTTGAATTCAAAAGCTTTTTAATTTCCTGTTTAATTTCTGATAGCAAAAGATTGCGATTTTCAAAACAACCAAAACCTTTTCATCTGATTTTCCTAATCAATATTTTCAAGAACGCCTGATTTAGTATTTAGGATTTTTCGTTATTTCATTCCCCTGGATCGATAACCTTTGGGTTTACAAATTTATTTGCCACTATTTCTATAATTAATCTGTAGAAATTACAGTGGATCACCGGTCCGAGCATCATGAGTTTGTCGTTAGCTGCCGGGCAATATTGTGCAATCTGGTCAATTGCCTTCTGATAGATTATAGGACGGTAAGCATAGGCTGCCTTATGGTATAACCTCACAATTGGAGCAGTGAAGGTTGTCAACTTGCTCTGGATATGGTAACAACACAAAGCGTGCGTTGCCTCTGGATAAACCGTACTTACTGTGTTTGCTATGCTGATGTGTTGATCTGAAACAATCAGCAAATGCTCATCAGAATTGAAAGCCATCCGGATCCGGGACATAAACCAAGTCCAGCTCTCATCATTCTCGATCGGTGCAAATCCAATTGCCAGAGGAAATATCTGCTCGTTGCCGTCTTTGGTTACAGCAACCAATAGCACACCTTTATTTCTGCCCTTGAGGTGTGTGGCATCAACGACAATCACTTGCCGTAATAAAGTTGAGAATGCTGCACGTGACACACCCAAACAAACAAAAAACTGTCGTAGTCGTCCATCTTCACCGATATTAAGATCGGTAATGGTGCCGGGATTGTGCTGTTCGAGAACATAAAAATATTTCGGCAGCAAGTTGAAAGAATCCTCTAAGCCACCATATATCATAGCTATGGCTCCATTTCGAGCTCGTAGGGCATTGTTGTAGCTCACCTTAATGCCGAAATTATGTTGCAGCTCCGCCATTATATCTCGTGGTTTCATGATCGATCCTTGTCGGCGCATTCTTCGGGCAAAATATGCAGAGATAGCCTTCGAGCGTATAGTTCTGCTTTGGATGTTGTCCATACTTGTAACACAAGTATGACTCGAGCAGAATTTGTATACAATCCAACATCCATCTGAATTAGCGGCTCGAATCATGAACGAATAGTTATCACTGCGGCTGCAACTATATTCCACCCGAGTTTTGGTAGATCGCGACACTTTAAACTCAACTTGATGCTCCATGTGCCAAAGTCCGACAGCCACATACAAGTCTTCTTTAGACCAAAACAATGATCCTTTTTGCAATTCCTCGTCCAATACTGCTTGAACATCTCGTGATATAGGTACGTCAGATGTATCTACTGGAATTATCGGCAATAACCAGTTGTTCATTTGATGACTTAGGACATCAACTGTTTCAGCCGGTAAAGGCTGAGTCGGGACCAGGCTTGATACAATGGCACCGATACCACCTTGTTCTCGGACCCAAGCGGTGAAATCTTCAAATGTACAATTAAATAACGAAGCATTGTAATTGTGGCGTTCATCACCATCGGATGATTCCGTATCGAATTTTGCTTCGTCGTCCTCATCTGAATGGACAACTACATTCGGATTTTGTGTGTCGGCACTGTCTTCATCATCATCACCCTCATCACCACCATCATGGTTGCCATCATCATCACTATCATTTTCAGGTGCATTGTAGTTTAAATCGGGGACTGGAGAACTTCGACTTCCACTGCTTCCTTCTCCAAACATCATGGTTGTAGAAAAACGATGTAGTTCTTCTGGTGTTGGACTATAAGGGTTGTGCGGTTGTGGGCTCAATGAAGCCATGTATGGCCTGTACGGAGATGGTTGTCGACGAGAGCTTCCAGCAGCTTCATTTGATTGCATGTTCATCACTAAATAAAGCTTCGGCTCCCACAACATGTTACAAAGCCGTTGAAGGTGTGTATCCGTAGCCAGCACTGAAGGAACCGTCCTCCCACTTCTTGTTTCAGCTAGATAATAAAGGGTGTAAGAGCCCACCATGGCATGAGCATCTAGGATGTATTGAACATTTCTTTGGAGACCTTCTATCGTGATATCATGAGTGGATATCATGATAACTCGTTCTTCACCGCCGATGTAGTTGTATGCATTGTCCCATTGACCATTGTAATGCAAAATGATAGAACGAAAATTTTCCATATTTTTTGAGAAAGCGTGTTTGATTGTGTTTGATTTTTTTGAGAGAATTTCCTGAGAATGAGTATTCGATTGCATGAGAGAGTGTTTCAAATTGAATGAGTGTTTCACTTGCGACAAAATATTTTCAGTCATGAATAATAAGTTTGAATAGTTATAATAGTAATATTTCTGCATCTTTGTACTATTAAATTCAGAAATACATGTGATATTTATTCCAACTCCGCAAATGTTGGCTTTATTCAATTGAATAAAGTCGAATTGAATATGTTTGCATGCATGTGAATTATTTGAGCCAGTTCCATCCTATTTGGCCGAGTTCCATCCACAATTGGGTAGTTCCATCCAATTTATCATAGGTCCATTTGTTAAATTAATTGCGAGTTCCATCCCAATTTTGCGAGTTCCATCCAAAATCGGCGAGTTCCATCCTCAATCGGCGAGTTCCATCCAATTTAACAGATTTCCATTTGTTTAATTAAATAGCGAGTTCCATCCCCATTTGGCGAGTTCCATCCAAAATCAGCGAGTTCCATCCAAAATTGGCGAGTTACATCCCAATGCTATTGACTTAATGAAGACCAACATCCATCTATGGTATTATTTTGTTTTTTATAAGATTATAAATGATTAACATCGTAAATTCATGCACACACCCAATTGAATTTAAGTAAATAATAAAACAATTTGCTACAAAATTTGAAGCAATAAATTACAAGCAAACTCACAGTTTTATTAATAATTTTCTAAAATATTACACAATTTGATACACATTTATATCTCCATAACGTGATCGCTACTCCATGTGACGTAGGAAAAATCCTCTTCCGGGGAGGAGATAGCAGTGCCGCTGGGTCTCCTTCATCTCTTTCGCTGCTTAAATATATTAATTATTGAGCACCGAAATTGTTAGTCGGTGGAGAGAGTTTCTGCTTCTCGTAAGCCACCGGGTTTCCATCAGAAATAGCTATCATTGATGCTCACTAACTAGAACCTTTCATCTCTTTTCCCGTAACGGAGAAGCAAGGGTTGATCGGCTGGACCCTCTTTTTGTGGCTTTCCTTATTTCTGATTTTGGGAAAAGGAGATGTCGAGGAATCCGGATGAAGGATTTTAACTACATGTGACGTAGGAAAAATCCTCTTCCGGATTGTTTGACGTAGGAAAAATCCTCTTCTAATTTATTAGAATCAAAAGAAATATGAGACATATGATTCGAATCAAAAAATGAGTAAGAGCAAGAGAATAGTCATTTGTTGTTGTTATGGTTTTGGAATGAAATGATGTGAATTTAAATAAAAGGGACTTAGTGGAATGAATGTGAACAATCTACTTGGTCGATAAATTATGTGTGCATTTATTTACTGAAAAGTTAAATTTGCACAGACTTTGATGTGTAAATGCAAGAGTGATGTGATATGTCAATGAATTGCAAGTGAATTATTTTGATCAATTTTGGCCTAATTCCATCTCAAATTGTCGATTTCCATTCCAAAATGGCGAGTTCCATCCAATTGGGACAGAGTTCCATTTGTTTAATAAATAGCGACTTCCATCCGAAATTGGCGAGTTCCATATCAAATCGGCAGAGGTCCATCCCAAATTGGCGAGTTCCATCACTATTCTATTGACTTAATGAAGACCGACTTCCATCTATGCGAATTAATTTATTTTTTATAAAATTGTAAATGAATAACATCTTAAATTCAAGCACAGTCCAAATTGAACTTTATTTTTGTTTTAATTAACGATATATAATTTAATAATTTGCTACAATATTCGAAGAAAAAAATTACAAGCACACTCACAATTGTATTAATTTGAATTCGAATTTTATTCCTCAATATGCCTAAAATATCACACATTTTGATACTAGTAGTCGGCGAGCTAGTGAAGGAGACGTTGTTGCTGCTCCCCTCAATTATAGTAATTTGTGAGCAACAAAACTGCAAAACGGGTGATCACTTCCTAGTTCGAGCTCACATATTATAAGCGTTCATCTCTTATCCCGTAAAGAGGCTAATGTCGATGTCCTGGAATATCAGGTGATTGCTTGCCCCATTTGTAGTTTCGGGAAATAAGAGACAGTGCGGCGGAATCCGGACCAAGGACACTTACTCCATGTGACTTAGGAAAAATCATCTTCCGGACTGTTTGACGTAGAAAAAATCCTCTTCTATTTGAGCAAGCGCTCACTAATTCTTTGTCAATATTCATAAAGGATGATGGAATAAAGAGAAAAAGAAATAAAACCTCCATTCGTAGTTGGATTAATTTAGGAATCAAGAAAAAATGGTTTTGAACTATACAAAATCACCATTATATAGAAAGGAATAGTAAATGGCTTGGTACCCAAATATTTTAGAATCACATGCATTATATGAGCAACTTTTCAGAGTTTCACTTTCACGTGAAACTGAAATATTTCAGCAATTATTTACTCAAAAGATAAATTGGCACATACATTGATGTGTAAATGCAAGACTGATGTGACATGTCAATAACACCCATTTACGAACGAATTTGGACAAAATATTGATAATTTGGCCGAGTTCCACACCAATTTAGCGAGATTCATCCCAATTGGGACGAGTTCCATCCCAATTTATATAATTCCATCCGAATTGAGACTAATATTATTCCTTACTATCGAGTTCCATCCCAATTTACACCAATTTAGCGAGTTCCATCCCAATTGGGACGAGGTCCATCCCAATTTAGAGATTTTATGCCAATTTGGACAAAATATTGCTAATTTGTTTACATTATAGTTGAAATTAAACTATAATAAATGTTATTAATTCGTACATTATAGTTTTATATGAACTATAATGTAACCATAACATTATATTCCTAAGAATAAATGTTATTAATTCGTACATTATAGTTTTATCTCAACTATAATGTAACCATAACATTATATTCCTAAGAATAAATGTTATTGATTCGTACATTATAGTTTTATCTCAACT